>JAECUM010018960.1:0-56404 GCA_016617855.1 Megalonaias nervosa
CAAAATGTTTCGGGCTACTAACGTCTGAAAATAATACAAGTCCAAGGTTATGTAGGACATTTCATTTTCACCTACAATTCCAATAATGAATGTCTATCACAACGTTCTTGATAGGTTACCGGCAATCCAGATTATTTTTAGGTCACGATCTTATGCTTCGTTTGCATATTCTCATTACGAAATCTGGACATATGTGAGTAATGTTATGTGATGTACAAAATAAGAACGTTAGTACGTTTTGCTGCAAGGAGGTCTGAATGCATATTAATATAAAACATTTAATGTTCGAAATGATTTCTTCCTTGCATTCTGCTTTGTTTAAGCAAGAATTTAGTGACTGGATATATATATGCAATAAACTAAAAACGAACAGTGCAAAACTAGTATCTAACTAGCCTGAGCGCTTTCGACTCTTAATGAATCTTTTTCAAAGGAATATACAAAACATAGACAAGACAAACAAATGAAACAAAAAAAAGTAGTGTTTGCTAAACTTTACACGGCTGTTTCTACAGGAATTAAACCTTTAAATGTATTATGTTTCAACTAGTTTATATCAACTTTCTGCGGTTACTAGGATATATATGTACTAACATAGAAATCCATGAGCCATAACGACATCTGTTACTTTGTGTACATTTATGTAAGCACAAATTACATCCCGGATATTTCATTGTTATAGTCGTAATTGTAGGCTATTAAGCAAATTTAGAGAATGTTTCAAAAGGAAAATGTGTCGACTGCAAAAGATAGTTTTATTTGTGCATGGCTGTATTTTGAAGCTGACACATTTTACTTTTGATGTAATTTGTGCTTATATAAATGTACACAAAATAACAGATGTCGTTATGGCTCACCGATTTCTACGTTAATACAAATATTTCCAAGTATATCGGTTTTATTTGTTTGTCTTGTCTATGTTTTGTATATGCCTGTGAAAAAGACTCATTAAGAGTCGAAATCGCTCAGGTTAGTTAGATACTAGTTTTGCACTGTTTGTTATCAGTTTATTGCATTTATCTTAATTAATCCCTGACACACGTGATCCCTTGCTGGATCCAGTGCACTTGAAAGGACTGTTATTCGCCATATGATTTGTATTCTTTATATATATATATATATATATATATATATATATATATATATATATATATATATATATATATATATATTACAGATTGCAAAGAGGGACGATACGGTGACAATTGTACACAACAATGCTTATGTAACATCACCAACACAAACACATGCAGTCCAGTGAATGGGTCATGTTCATGCAAGACCGGATGGACTGGTTCTACCTGTCAGGAAGATGTGCCAGAATGTAATAGCAGCATAGACATCTGTCCTGAAAATTCAAATTGTTTGGAGCTTCCGGGCACGTACCTATGCCAATGCAACATAGGGTATATCAAAACTAACCATGGGACGTGTTCGCGTGAGTAGTAAAAATCTCGCTCAATATTTATATCTTTATTTACATACATGCCGCACACGGATGCATATATAAACCGATTATCTTTTGTGCGAAGTTATTTTGTCATATATCTTGAGCTACTAATAATGTATCAAAAACATCAATTATCTTGTGTAAAAACCCATAGAGCTTGATGCATCATACAACACACATTAATTCTCGTTGATTATTAATAAAATTATTATATGTAACATTTTGTCAAGAATATATTTCTAAAGTTTCTGTGTCATGAAGATTTGAAGTAATGCACATTTGTACAGTAATCTGAGGAAATCGGAATGTGTTCCAATTATTTTATCAAATAGTGTGTTTTGTGTTTATTCTAAGTGTCACGTAATAGGAGCTTAATCTACGTAACAAAAAAAAATGTAAAACCCAACAAGCATTCAGGTCCCAATATATAAATACTTTCCCTAAAAGGAAACGTCAAACTAATGTGAAAGACTTAACAATAACTTACAGTAAGATATCAATTCAAGTCATGTTTCCATGATCGCCATTAAATTAATTCGTGGCCTAATTTCTACCGAATTAGTTGTAGACATGAACCTGGTAAATCGACATTGATTGAAGAATGGAAATTGCAAACGGATTATGCTTATATTTTACACATGCGATGTGACCTCGACTTTGAAGTGCATTCTATAATGTTAGAACACGAATCATAAGGATATTTTCATTGACCTAAATAACTGAAATACAAAGATATTATAAAAATAATATATGCGATATTGATATCCCCAACAATAAGTATGTGCTTTGTAACTTTATTGTCTTGTTTGGTATTATTTATTTCCTTTGGATCTTTTAGCATGTGCATCAAACCATTATGGCCACAATTGCAATGGAAATTGTACCTGTCACGCTGCCAATACAGTTACCTGTGATCATATCAATGGTACTTGCAAATGTAAACCTGGATGGGAAGGTGGAAACTGCAGCAAAGATGTGGATGAATGCTTCAAAGAAAGCAATGTTTGCAATGAGACAAATCAGAGGTGCAGTAACACACAAGGATCTTATCGATGCATGTGTTCTCCTGGCTATACGATTGACATTAACGATCACTGCATAGGTACCTCTCTACACCGATATTTAATTGTAGCTAATACATCTTGTTTTGGTGTTAAGAAGGAGACATCTAAGTCATGCAGTTTAGTTTCACCTAATATTTATAGGCTCGCTTCAAACTAAAGAAAGATTGCAATTCCATTATTAATGTGGATGAGGGCGAATATTGCGTTGTCTTATTTGACCTCGAAAATCAATTTTCAGATGTTGTAAATAGATTAGGAGAGGATCAACACTGCGCACATTTACAGACTATACATTTGCGAGAAACAAATGCCTAATAGATCTTTACTATAAATAGCTAATACATTTAGTTAGCACCCGAATGTGGAAGTTCAAACTACTATATGTTTGTGTTGTACAGCCTAATACACAATACTTCCTAATTTGTTTCAGTCAGTAATCTTATTTAAGATAATACCAATTATCAAATATTATTTCATTTATGTAATGTGTTTTATCACTTGCACCTAAGTATCAGAGTGCCAACAACGAGAAGCAGCTTTGCTGCTGAACGATACTTGAATCAGCTACAACATCTTAAATCGCACGTTTCATCCCGTGATAATCACATGTATTTAAATGATTATTGAGACACTATATGTAGAATGAAACTGACATTTTGACCTCAATATACTTTGCCTTCGATAAGTCCGTGCTTTTACAATTCCCATAATATTTAATAATCATCTGGCTGCAACCAAATAACGATATAATGAGCATGATATGGATAATACTTTTTTAATTGAAGATATCTAGACATCTCGTCGATTATATAAGAAATATCGAATTTTCTCGTACTTACTTCAAACTTAAAAATTATTGCACTCTAACTAACGATCCATGCTATAAGATATTAATATTATGACATTAGACATACTGTATTAACTTAAAAAATAATAATTAAAACTATTAGTCACACAATGCTGAATTTAATCTGGATATATTCAAATACTTGTATCTCAAATACCTGTAAGAGTTCGAGCTCTGCTGGAGACAGAAAGAAAAATGCCTTCTGGTAGTCATGATATATTTTAGCATAAGCTCCTCCTATTTCTCCTTTATACTTTGATAAAAATTATTCATTAAGAGCATTGTCTAGTAATATTTGCAACTTTGTTAGGATAGTTTATTGATCTTTATCCTCGACCTTTATTTTATTGTTGGTAAAGTTTAATAGTGTGTGATTAAGACAACCCTCTGCATGTCACGTTTGTTTATATCTCTCAATGTGATTAAAAAAAAGCATTCAAAATTACAAACGTACTTTATATCTACACTTTAAGATATTGATGAGTGTTTGGAGGACCTCGATTCCTGTACACATCGATGTGAAAACACACATGGGAACTATACTTGTGTATGCGAAGCAGGGACTATTGGAGATGGCATTAACTGTACTGGTAAGTGTAATGGTCTATTTCGTGTGCCTTCTATGGAAATAACACGTTAATGTTGTCCAAATGTAGAAGGTCGAGACTAACTTGACCTGAAATGGTTTTGTATTTATTCTTGTAGTTACTTCTGAATTGTTTTGAGGATTGTTAAGAGGTGAGCTTTCTTCTCATATGGATCAAAAACATGCACGTATATAGAATTTGTTCGCATGTACTTCTTTGTAGATTTCGCAACACAAGGGTACCGAAAGAGGTTTCCATGTTTAGATGTACATCTGATTTCAGTGCTGGTTAGAAGTCCTGCTCCATTTCACCCTTACAAGGCAAGCGGCGATTGACATTAGACTGGGTAATTCGGACTATTCCTTGCTTCCATAATATGGATAAGCGGCTGCATTGGATGCATACACAAATGATATCAACGAAAGAAAAAAGGAACTTTTAGTAAAATCTTTGCAAGCCGTACATGTCCGAGTCTCTGCGTATAATTTAGCTCCAGTACTATTAAGACGTTTTAGAGGTTTGCTATGCTTTATTCGTTTATTCAAATACACCATGCGTAAACACATCCTAAAGAAACAAATTGTAAATACAATGCTTGTTTTGGGAACGAATCTCTGTGAAATCCTGAAAGGAAATATGGAAATAGAAACTCTTTTTATTACGCCTTTTACTGTGCAAATTATTAATGAACGGGGATCACGAGTACTTCGATGCATGAGGTTTCTGTATTTGAGCTGGAATGGCATCGATGAGTGATATGACGTAGGGAAGGTTTTCTTGTGAAACACAGACACTCTTTGATCAAAGTTCATTCTTTATTTTTCCATGCCAGCTCTGTTTCATATATCAGTAATAATCTCATTTCTACAGAGTGCCCAGATAAAAAATGGGGTAAGGACTGTACTAATACTTGTGACTGTGTTTCCGGAAATTCAATCGAATGCAACAAGGTGACCGGGTGCAACTGTTACAGCAATTGGACAGGAAGTAACTGCAGCCAGGATAACGATGAATGTCTCAGTAATCCTTGTCCAGCTAATTCTTTGTGCCATAACTTCGATGGAGGATTCAATTGTACATGCAAACCTGGGTTCTCGGAGAATTTCGCCGACGAATGTATTCGTAAGTTATCAAGATATTTTAGACTAAATCATAGAAAATACTACCAAGCACTGCACTAATAAATAAATAAGCACAACAAGATGGTTGATCTTTTATTTCAACAGATTTGTTTTTATTCAACTGGAATACAATTCGAAATGTAATTAAATAAATATCCGTTCAACACTTAGTCATTCGAAAAAAGTAAAATACATAATTCTGAGAAAACTTTCTTTCAGAAGTGAGGATAAAGCACATTAAAACTAAGATGTAATGTTTCCTGTATTAAAAAGTTTGGAACATGTAGGTTCTGTTACAGCGAATTATTCTTTCTCTTCTAGGTTTGATAGTAAATTCAATGCCCTAGATGATATTTGTATACGTTTTATTCCCATTGATTCAGTGATGCTATTGTATTATATATCAAGGGTGCCTTGCTGTGTGAATGCATTTTAAATTTAATAATGGAAATCATCTGTTAAAACCCTGATATAAATAACCGATGCATCTATTCTGCTGCAGCATGTAATGACAGCACATATGGCGAGAATTGTTCAAAATCATGTCCATGCAATGCAACAAATGCTCAAAATCCATACCAAAGTTGTGACCATGTTACTGGAAAGTGCATCTGCAAATACTTCTGGATGGATAATTGTACCACCGATAGAGATGAATGTAATTTGACAATAGATGTTTGCAGCACGTTTGAAAATTCCTACTGCAAGAACACACCGGGAGGGTATGAGTGTAAATGCGTCCAGGGCTACAAAGAGGTCAATAATAGCAGGAATTGTCAGGGTAAATATCATGAACAGCGTATTCTCAACTATAGATTATTGTGAGATCATACTCTTAATACTGCACATTTCGTCTTTTTCCTCCTTTTGTATGTTTTTTGTTTCGACACGAAATAAACATACTGTTGTGAGAGAAAGAAATATATCCATTGTAGATAATAAAGTAAACCTAAAATGTTAACACTACTTAGTGATGACTAGGAAACTCTGAAATGTTCAAGAATCAAAAAATAATTATTGACCTGTTGCAAGGAATTGTGTTTATAGCTGCGTTTTATTCATAAAGGCGCAATGTACAAAAAATGGAAAAATATAATTTTCCAATAGAAATATGTACTTAAATAAAAACGTGCCCTGATTAAGAACGCCATTTGGACCACATATGGGTTTTATGAAGGACGAAAGCCAGTCCGTCTTCGTATTTACAATATTTTGCATTTTATATAGAGAGATAGAGCTTACTTGGCGGTATAATACATACACTGAAAAACTGAAATTGCTTGCTATTAAATTTATTTTAGCGTACTATGATTCTGATGTTACCTGGAAAGTGTATATACTTAAAGAATGCCTTTACTTAACGTTTTCTTATGTATTTCTATTTTCATCAAATATCGCATTTTTCTTCAATATTTATTCTGAACATCGCCATCGACTTAAAGGTATCTGCAAATAAAATATAAATCATAATCTCACTACTTCACCAGGTGAAACGAAAATAGTGTCCCGCATAATATCCCTAGATTTTATTAGTTAAGACCATATGTTAACTTACTTTGATATTTACAATGAAACCAACGCTCAAAAGTCTCATCATTTTACAAATAATTATCATTTATCAATGGAATATATAAGAAAGCAAGTGTATGCAATTTTTTGCAATATAATATATAATATATCTCTATATATTTGTTGTGATAATAAAGCACTGTATCATCAGGCAAAAAATGGCCTGAATAGTGACTTTTACAAATGAAGCTAAACTGCAGTCTTTTCTATTCTGCCAATATCACCTTTTACTCGCATTACAAATATGACGCATATATTCGCAAGTTCATGTTGCGTTTGCTTACAATAATATAAATACAAAATAGGGCTGAAATAAAAATGTTTGCAGTAGTAAATAATTATAACGTAAAATATCATAAATGTTATTTACAAGCATGTGTACATTAATTTGGGTACCTAGTATATAACGCATCTGGAGCAACAAATTGTGATGTGGCTGTATTGATAAGTTTCGAAAAGATACAAGGCCGATTCATTTTTCATCGACCAAGTGTGCTAGCTAGCAAAGTTTACATGATGGTGCTGCACTAATGAGATTGTGTAGATTTATGTAAGATTGAGGCACATTTCCTAATAATTATAAGCCAGGGCTAATTGTAATAACTCGTAACTAATTTATTAATTTTAACAATCAAAATTCCTTTGTACCGGTTATCTAAGTGTATGCAGGCCTGGGGCCATGTTAGCAATAGGATCAGTGGCAAATCTGTTGCATGGATTATTGTAATGACGTATTTAGAACAAACTGGCATTTTGACCTCAATATACGCTGCGTCGAACAGTCTGACCTTTCAAAATCCGCGAAGTATATAATAAGCATCTGGCTAAAACCTATTTAGGAAATAATGAATGTGATATGGATAACATTTGTTTAATTCAAGACATGTAGACATCTCATTGATTATCTACACACTATTATAATTCTCCAGTAATTTTTCAGAATTAAAATTAGATTCGGCTCCTAGCATAGGTCCGTTCCAGAGTATATTTTATATTCTGACAGGCAAACTGAAAAAATCTTTAGAACTAATAACTAAATATCATAGTCTAGACAAGCAGTATTTCATCTTGAAATATCCAGCTATGTGTACAACAAATGCCTCTAAGGATTCGAGCTCTGCTTTAGACACAATTGAAATTCATTCTAGTAGTAATAATATATGTTAACATAAGAACATTCAATATCTCCTTTACACGCTCCTATAATGTGTTGGCTAAGAACAATTTTGCTATGTTATTAGAGTGATTTACACATCTTTCACATTTACACCTAAATATTATCTCTTGGTCGTTAAAGTTTAAAAGTATTTGATTAGGCCAAATTTCTTCATACCAATTTTATTTAGAATTTTCGGTGTAATAACAAAGAAGCATTAAAATTGAAGGATTTATTCTATATCTACACTTTAAGATATTGATGAGTGTATGGAGGGCATCGACATCGATGTATGCGATACCTCTGAACATTCCAACTGCAGCAACACACCTTGAGGATACGAATGTAACTGCATCAACGGCTACGAGAACACCAGTAATAGTGGGAATTGTAGCTGTAAATACTATATGACTAAGTTTTACAAACAACACCTTATCAAGAGTAGATTATTGGGACATAATGTTTTAATGCTGCACATTTAGCTCATTTGTATTCTTCTTTTCACCTTATTAATGGTTCTATACCCTATTTACTGAAGGTTAGAAAACACTAAAAGTTGAAGGTAGTTGTAATGTTACAAAAGGATCCGACATTATACTGAAGACAATTAATAATGTCGAGCTATTATAGATAAATTCTATTCACAAGGCCTAATGTACAAAAATATAAAGATATAATTTTCAGATGGAAATATATACCGGCGTAAAGAATTCCCTGTTAAGGAACACCATTTCGAGCAGATTTTGGTACAATATCTCAAGAGTAAATTCCTGTCCGTCCTCGTATTTACGTATTTGTGTTTTACGTACAGACTTAAAACCTACGTGACGGAATAATGTATGGATTGGGCCTGAATATTGCTCCCTTTTAATTTATGTCAAATACTCTGTTCATATTTAACACAAAATTTTTCTTCAAACGTTTTCGTTTTTATTATTATTTCCATAAAATTTCGCATTCATACGCTCCTTTTTTACCTGCATATTTTTCGGAAAATCACCATTGACTTAAATGTATTTGTAAGCAAAATATAATTCGTCGACTCACCGACTCACCTGGTTAAACGAATATAGTGGCCGGATTAATTCTCCTACTTTTGTTATGTGTAACCTTAAATATATTTATTTTACTTGACTTTATGAATAAAGCAACGTTGTCAAATGAGTTATACAGAAAAGTCTTATTATTTTAAAAATGAATATCAGTTAAAAGAGGATTATAAATTCAAACAGATGGATAAAATTTATCGTAAAATAATAAAGCATTGTATCAACAGTCAACATTTTTGTAAATAACGACCTTTCACAGAGTAAACATTATTTACTTTCATATACATTTGTAAGACTTATATGGTTGTGCAATAATTAGATTATGAATATAAATTTAAGTTCGATGCATATTTCCTCATAATTAAAAGGCACTGTTAATTTTAATTATTCATTAGTACTTTATTAATTTTTGAAATCGAAATTCCTTTTGAAATTCCTTTTAATCGGTTATGTAAATTTTCGCAGGCCTCGGCACATTTCAGATATAAGATTCGTGGCACAGAAAGACTTAATGTTAAGTATGAAATGCATGTGCACAATTTAATAATAATAATAATAATGATAACAAACTAAATATAGCGCCTACTCTTTAGAAGCTCTAAGCTCTTTACAATGTTAGATAATTCATAAAACCATATACCACAACAAGATTACAAAACATACACACTGAAGTTATTAAATAAAAATATGCTGACAATAATTAAGTAAGTAAAAATTATAAATTCTTTAAGTCTACTCTTGCAGTTGAAACAAATGAGTTCTAGAGCACTCGTGAATGGGATCACGTTGCTGTTGTATCTAAGATCAATGGGCAATTTGTTCGACGTAGCTGGGCCTTTGGTACGCAAAAAGACGTTATACGCATGACTTCGTTTTAACGGTAGTAACAATGAGAATGCTAGTGTAGAAAGAGGAGCATTAAGTTTCCACATGGAGTATACAAATGGATGAGGTCAGATATGTATATTGGACTCGAACCAGACAACGATTTCTAGTATAGTGAACAGATTCGGTTTGATTCTGGATCGGACGGGTAGCAAGTGGAAGTTACAGAGCAGGAACGTGTATTCAGTTCTTACTGAAAGGATAATCCGAGTAGCCGTGTCTTGAAAGTTTTGAACTTTCGGTATTAGATACTTAAGTGAACCAGGCCGAAGTTAATTGCAATAGTCCAGTCAGGAAAATATTTATGAACACATGCGTTTAGTGCATCAACCGACAGAAACTTGCGAATGTAACCGATGTGTCTCATATGTTCATGATATGTTCGTGTAACGAGAGAGTATTTTACTTCATGAAAAATGTTTTCCATAGGCAATAACTAATTCGGAAAATTATGGGAACCATTTGCTAAATCAAACTTATATAAACTAATGTTCACTTGTTGCATATATTAGTCAATCAAAAATACATATTCTAGTTATCAACTTTGCATAATGGGTGAAACCAAAGGTTCATGTTTCCTTACATTATTATTATTCAGTCTTTAAAATAAACTATATATGCAGTAATTCTTTCTCCACATTTTAGATATAAATGAATGCCACAATTTTTATCATGTTGGCTAGGCAGGATTTTGAACCATAGTAAAGTTGTATAGTGAATGACAAATACATGCTGGAGACGGTGGTCCTATATAATGGTCTATTATGTCAAATGGATCGGAGGGTGAGGCATGTTATCTTTCAACCATCAAAGCACACTGAAGGTCGTTAACGACTCCCAGAAGGGCAGTTTCAGTACTATGGTGAGGGCGATATGTGGAATGTACATTGCTGAAATGACTATTTAAATTCCAATGAGACACAATTTCATATAGAACAAAGTTTTCTAAGATAATTTTACCTAAATGTTGGCTAGAAACAGGGCGATGGTTCTTTAAATTGTTATGGTCAAGCGTCTGTTTCTTCAACAGAGGTTACAGTCACAGTTTGAAAATTGATCCAAGGTTCTATTTAATCTAAGCACTTCAGCAGCAATGATGTTGGAATCAGATCGAGTTCACGTGACTTTGGCGCTCTTCATCACAATTGCATATACCACGTCCATAGTCATAGATTCAAACGCTGGTAAAGGTAGCCGTTAATATTCTGTATCACAAATGTATGTTGACGATGAGTTAATTGAATTTGTATCGTCAAGATTATGTCTAATGGATTGTAATTGTCACGGAAAACATGCAAACAGGTCCGGAAAGTCGCACGACAAGAAGGTCGTTGGATATGGCGCATATTTATAACTTGACATTAGCTTGTTCGTAATCTGATACTGATCTTTGCGGTTGGAACTTTCAGTGATCTTAGTACTGTTGTGGGCTGAATTTTCTGCAAGAAATATGTTTGTGACATCGTCTTGGCAGCTTCATAGGTCTGTTTATAAATAGTGAGGCTTGTGGAAAACCAAACCCTCTCAGCCTTAAAGCGTCGCACATTTAAGAAGTGCGACGCTTTATCCCTAACACTATTATAACATGGTGAAGATGTTTTAATTGATACACTGCACTTGATTCATGGGGCATGCTTGTCAAGAAATATACGCAACTTAAAGTCCATCCTTATCCTACGCAGTTATAAGAAATAATCTACCCAACATTTCCAGCTCATCCAGCTGTTCATCAGAGAAGGAAACTTCAAAAAGCAGAAAATCGATAAAACCCACTGCATGGTTGAATGAACAGAGTTAAATAATGAACACAGAAACAGAAAAAAAATATATGCAAATGTTTAACATGAGAAAACTATATGCCTAGTCTGTTTTGTTGTTAGCATATCAACCCTTGTTAAAACATATGCAGACAAAATACTTCAGGTTATCGTATGAATGAACAAGTTGTTTTGACCTCTTAAAGGCTAAAAGCAAATAATAGACACTGTGAATAACCAATATGTATATGATAATACATTATGTCACTGTGAACAACCAATATGTACCTGATAATACAATATGAAGTCAAGATTGTATAACCTGGTAAAATTATGCATGCAAAAGTTAGTAAAGGATATATGTCGGGAGAATGTAGTGGTGGTATAAAGAGCAAGAAATAATAACATGTTAACAATAATGTAAACACGGATAACATCAAGAAGAAGAACAAGAAGTAAAAGAAAAAGAAGACGAAGAATACTAATGAGAAAAAAAAATCAGCTTGAATTCAGGAGAACAATGGATAGACCCAGCCAAGACGCGTATAGTTATAATCGCAATTATGTACATTATTGACTTGAAATTAAAACAGTTTTGAACTTGCTGCAACTATAATCTGATATGCATTTCTTCATGCAACAATATTGATTCATTGCATATTTTTACGCTGCATGGCGTAATTCATATACCATGCTGAGTAATGTTAAGACCCTGATATGAGGTATGTGGCCTCTTAGTAATTTTAATTTGTACACTTTCTTCTGATTCTTTGCAAAATAAGTATCGGATTAAATTGCAAACAGTTATTCTAGTAAAAATTTCGTAAGGATCTAAAACTTATTTCTAGGTGTCATTGTACTAAGATAACATCAGAAAATTTAGATTTGCTTACATGTAGACAATATATCCTATAATGTCCTTCTGGCAGTATACAGTATCTCTTGTACTTGTGCATTCTAGCTCGGTTCTACATACATACATACATACATACATACATACATACATACATACATACATATATTCAAATAGTTGATAAGATATATTTTCCTCTTATGTATAGCAAACCTAACTCATGCAAACAAGTGAGATTGTATATGCTTGCTAATTATATGGGGAATTTTTCTGAAGTGTGACACTGCATGCGCAAGCTTGTCCCAAGTTATAATGGCATGCAGCAGGTAACCTTCGAGGCTCTAAGATATATTGTACGCAAACACAGGAACTCCTTTAAACATGCCCTTCAAATGTCAGGAAGATTCAAGCTATTGCCAGTATCATGCTGAGAGCTGCTCCTTCCTTATATATTGTTGCATATTTGCTGACAGTTCTTAATGTTCCAACGCACATTGACGAACAAAACACGTGCCAAGTCAATTTATGCTTTCTAAACCTACCGATAGACTGGAAATGTTGATTTTTATAAGGGCACATTTCTCCATTCCCCTGTTAAATAAGAAGACTGCAGCTGCAAGAATATCAACGGTTTATCATTTTTCGATAACACTATTGGATATACAAGCGCCACTTGTTTAAAAGGTTAAGTTCTTCTCCCATGTTTGTAAGCTAATGAAAGAAGGATAGAATATGCAAATATTGAATTTACAAGTAAATTGGGTTGACGCGTTAGCGTAGTCGTTGGTGTGTAGATTTCGCAAGTCGAATGTCCCGATCTCGATTTGTGCCCAATTCTACCTAAATGATCAAATGTTTCTGATATGTTGGGGCTCTTGGAAAGCAATTCAACACCCAATCCCTAAGTACTCAATTGCATTTCATGTCTTGTTGCCCCATTAAATACCAAAGGAGCACATACACATTTAAAATTCCTATGCTAGCCATGAACACATTCTTGCTAAATCGAGTAAGAATGCAACCTTATAACCAGAATAGTTCAAATACTTCTCCTCATATATCAACAGAGAATAATTATATGAATTAGGTCAATAGTTTATTTAGTATACTTATATTGTCCTCCCACATTGGATATTACACGTTGTTACCTAAATAAAAATTAAAATAACAAACAAAATATAAACTAAGAATATGTCCAATATATCTTATCCACCATTAGTATTAAATTATAGTTTTGAATGATCTCCTGAAGAGAATTTACATTTCTTGTAGTCACAGACAGGGATTGATAAATATAGTTAAATAGTCACCTGGTATTTGTGACGGCATTTTTCAAGTGATTCAACAAGCGAAATGAATGAATAAATGAAGATAAATAACTTTTATACGAAATATCTTTATTTTTTTTGTCACTGAACTTGCAAAAATAAATCTTACATTGGTGTAGGCAGTTGAAGAGATATCATATTGAAACCTGCAACTATTCTATCAAAACGGTACATTAACTGGATGAATTGAAAATAATATGATCTAGTGGTATGCTTTGCCAGAAATAGTTTTAACGAACTGAGATAAAGAGTTTGGTATTATCATTTCATTTTAATCATTTAAATGACTTATCAAAACAAGATCTATTCATCTGATAAAGGATGTGATTTATTTAAACATAATTTCCAAAGAGCGAAACTTTTACTACGGTCACATTTATTTTATATAAATGTTATTTGCTGGAACGGTTCGACCATATTACCAGGCTGTTTGGACAACACATTATTGGTCAATCTAGTCAATCGACCTGAATTTGAATTATAATAATATTCCTCATAACCAACAAAAATTGAATATTCACCTCTTGAAATGCATTACAAATATAATCAAAGGAAGTGACAAAACTGTTGCATTCCAGACTTTTCTATCTTCAAACAAACTCTGGCAACCTTCTCGATAAATTGTTATTTACCTAAGTAATAAATATCATCTATAGAATTAGATAAATATTAATAATAAAACCCGTTTTGCATTGCCAAATTACAAGATATGCTTGGCACTGCCAGGTTTCGAGACAGAGAGAAAATACAATGAGCATGGTTGTTTCAAAAGTAGTCCGATATCGTCTAATGTCACGATTAAAATTTCCCCGTAAGAATTCATATACATATTGTTGCAACGAATGAGGTATCTAATAAAACATTATTATATCCCGTAAATGTTTTCCTCGTAATTTTTTAATATTGAACAGGTATTCTTTTTTAAACTCTTAATCTAATTAATTCAGCTTTCGATTGCAATGGTCAAATTTATAAAGAAA
Source organism: Megalonaias nervosa (assembly GCA_016617855.1). Taxonomy (NCBI): domain Eukaryota; kingdom Metazoa; phylum Mollusca; class Bivalvia; order Unionida; family Unionidae; genus Megalonaias; species Megalonaias nervosa. The sequence goes on from JAECUM010018960.1 coordinate 14,647, forward strand.
GTGAATGCAAACATGAATGGGTAAGCAAACAAACACAAATGGGATCAACTGCGTAACTCAAAGAGCTGAAAGCAAAATGAATGAACAAGTAAAGGAATGAAGAATATGCGAATGACAAAACGGCAGAAACAAAAAAGAGAATAAAGAAAAAAATCAACTTACACACGAATACAAACGTACAAGGGGGAAATAAATGTATGTTGCAAGAGCGCTTGGTTATAATATCAAGATGGAAAACCTACCCTTTTTCACAAACTCATTGTTTATGAAATGGCCATTGCCTATGTAGCAAGAACATTAAAATGAAATACAACTTTAAATACAAATTAGGACAATGAGTTGATTATACTATTGCATAAGAACTACATAATACTAGTTATTGTCATACTGAGCTACATATATGTTTTATACGGTGGTATTCACAATATCTGATTTCACCAAAGCTGACAAATGGCTCCAAAAAATCTTTCCGACCTAAAAGACTTAGAATAAAAAGAGAAAGTCTTTAAATAATTCAAACTACTACATGTCTATACTTGTTTCTTATTTTTTTAATTGTACACACTGATATGAGCATAGTAAAATCATTTAAATTGCTTATTTGAAATCCTCATATGGCGTAATAAATAGCCGGCTTCTTTATATATACCTTTAGTAAAACAAAACTAGTTTATCAAAGAAACATTTTGGGTATCAGCATATGTTATCAAGTAGATAGTATTACCACCTAAAAGTGATGTTCGTGACCTTCAGGAGTGTTATTATTCTATCATTTCAATTTCTTGATGGCCTACGAATTAGCTGAAAGGAGTGCATTTAAAGAAAACCTTTTATGTTCATCCATTTATTTTCAAGGACTCTGGGAATGCGGACATGCGACATAAAGGTCCTTTCTTTTTGAAGTAACACGCAAGTGTTACGATTTGAATTAACATATTACACTGTGTTAATGCTGTTTCTAGTTATGCACAGTTCAAATATGTGTTGTGCCCCATCTAACTAGTCATAACCTGACAATTCTTCAATTGATCCTAAATTGCTATTGTGTCCTAAAAGCTTTGCTATATCTGGTTGGAAAGGGAAGAACTGGTCCAATGATACTAGCAAGAAAAATAAAAACATTCACATTTTTGTTAGTTACCAACCTGTTAGGTCAAAATTGTAATAATGTTTCATACATATTCCTAAGCAAACGAAAGTAATGAAGAAAGCAATCAAACAAATCTCTTATAATCAAGAAAATATCCTTCTTATACTAACATTGGATCATCTTTCAGATAAAATGTTACTGGGGCTCACAACTATTAAATAAACAAGTTTCTTGAAATTAATTTCAATTAAATGCGGTTAAAACACGACTTACGTAGTACTCCAACTTATAAGTCATAACATGACAAGTTTCCATTTCATTCAAAACTGCCTTTATGCTCAGCATTTTCATTTCCTCTGTATTATCTCCTCCCCTGAGAAAAAAAAAGGCTTAATCAGCTCAATGTTCAGTTAGTCTTATTCTAGACCTGGTATTGCAACAGACCTAAATTTGTAAATGCGTTGTTGGTTATGACAGGAAATGTTGAACAGAAAACAATAATGCGTACATCGGTCTTTTTTTCAAATTAGAAATACCAACAGCCAAATGTTTGATGGAAGCATTTGTTATGACTAATTAGGGTTCGATCTAACTCTCATTTAGTATTAGAATCATGTCTTCATCTTGGGAAGTTCAGTTCTATTCATTATGCAGAAAGTATTATCATTGCAAATAATAATGCTCTTTGTCAAACTTAAGATCTGTGTTAACACAAATGATTGTCATTCTGATACTCTTAGAAAAGAAAATAACTATCCCATTGCTTTGTTGGTTATGACGGGAAAACTTGAACAGAACTCAAAAATGGTGTTCAACGATCCTTTTAAAATTAAAGGTGTCCACGGACAATTGTTGGATGAATGTTCTACTCTGCAATAATCCGAAATTACTCCTATGATTTGCATTGTGCGCCATGTAGGAACGGAAGTTACTATTCCGCAGTAAATAACATTAGTAATTGCTCATTCACATTATACTGGTTAAAATAACAACTTCTACCGTCTTCTTAAGACTTGAACAATATTTTCCATCTGCCATTACAAACTGGGTCAATTATAAAACCTTATATACGTGACCGTACCCTTGATGCAAGCATTAGTCAGTAAAGAACAGACATGCAATAACTCGTATTTGCATGTTGGATAAAACTAATATCAGATTTGTTTATATCATTAACACCTATACGATGATATACATTATGCATGCAGTCATTTGCTCTCCACAGTGTAAATATCAATGAATGCCACAGATAGCCATGAGAAAATGACACCAATTGCACGAATCCAAATTATTACTAAACATGTATATGTAAAGCAGAATGGGATGGGGCATACGGTACAAACGGTATCCAATAACAAACTTTACTGCAATTTTCATTACTAACAGTAGAATAGTTTTAGATTCCAGATAATGAGTACTTTCAGTCACAACTAAACAGTCCAAAAAAATATTTTTCACCTCGCAAATTTTCAAACTAATACACAAAGTACGTCTACAGATTTACAACAGGAACATAAACAATGTGATTCAAATCACGAATCGGAACCAAACTGAATCCATAACTATCTCATTATGTACACCGTAAATTGCGACTGTATTTCGTATTGGTTCCCATCTGACAACATCCGCTATTCAATTACGACGTATTATATTCACATAACTTATCGCAACCAATGGGCAAGCCAAAGAAGCATTCTCGAAACTTCCATATCCCATCAGTTACTAAGAAACTACAACATAGGGGACATTTTACGTCTTCTTATTACCATTATTATTACTAATTGTCAACACCTACGTAAACAAACATTTATGCATCCAACGTGATTTGTGTTTTTAAAAGAGCCAAATTACAAAACAAAACGTTCTTGTCATGTCAAAATAACGTCAGCACGAAATGTGTACTCCTAGGACAAGACTTAAATATGTCTCATCAATATTTCTAAGCAATCAAAGCAATCAAACATATCACTTACGCATCAAAGGAATTATAATTTTAATATTAATATTGGGTATCCTTCCGTTAAAATTTCATTGGAAGTCGTAACTGTTAGTTAAAAAGGTTTCTGTATATTAATTCCAATTCAATACGTCTAGAGCAAGAATGCGCTGTCACCCAACTAACGGCTCATAACATAACAGGTTTCCACTTGAACATAACTATTTTCATCTTATTTCCATATCACCTTACCTACAAAATACAGACTTGCGCAGTTTCATGTTCACATCAGTGTCAGCCAATAAGACTTCTTATTCCTGGCCTGAACTGTATTGCGTATCGTAGTTTGACTTCTTCTAGACTAGACTCCTACTATAGCTAAACTGAGAATTGCATTGCTGGTTATCGAAAGGAAAGCTTCAAAAGAAAGAAAACATGTGTACATACGATCATTTGTAAAACTGAAAATATCCACAGACAAACGTTGCCTGGAAGTTTCGGTTATATTATTTTTTTTTTTTTTGTTGGTTATTTTTTTTTTTTTTTTTTTTTCTATGCAGCGATCGTTGTGATTGATTAGGGAACGATTAATTCTGATTTCAATTGCAATCTGTCGTTACCTGAGAAGACCTGGATCTGCACTAACGCAAAGGCCTCCTTTGATTGTCAATGTGCGTTTACTCGTGAAAGAAAACCTGTTCCATCAGTAATGGAAACAATAACCACATATTCACATTCTGCTAGTTAATTAACATTAATTACGTCTTGAAAAATAGTTTCCATAGGCAATAATCTACAACGTCGTGGAGCCTTTTGCATAAACAACCATAAATAACTATATGAGTATCAGTTATTAATCAGTAAATAATACATAGGATAGTAAACAGCCATCTCTGCAGGATGAAAGTAAAGGGTCACATTCGTTTGCAAAGGTACTCCGATATCGTATCAATACTCAGACTGTAATAAAAGAAAACATCCAATCAATGATTCTTTCTTTACGTTTTAGACATAGACGAATGCCACATCTGGCCATGCCAAAATGGTGGCAATTGTACGAATACGAATGGTTCCTACATATGCAACTGTACAGCAGGGTGGGATGGAGCCAACTGTACTAACGGTAGGTTCGAACCAAAGTATTATTATTATTATTATTATTATTATTATTATTATTATTATTATTATTATTATTGTTGTTTTTATTGATATTGTTGTTGTTTTAGCGTTTAAAATAGTGTTATTATTATTATTATTATTATTATTATTATTATTATTATTATTATTATTATTATTATTTATGCAACTACTACTACCACTATTGCAACTGTATAGAGGGGTGGGATGGAGTCAACTGTAATAACGGTAGGTTGGAACCAAAATAGTATTATTATTATTATTATTAGTAGTAGTAGTAGTAGTAGTAGTAGCAGTAGTGGTAGTAGTAGTATTTTGATTATTATTTAAGCAACTACTACTACCACCATTGCGATAAAAACTAGTTATTCTAATTCTAATCTGCTATTTCTACTATTCCTACCCTTCCTTTTCTACCTTATTTAGGTTTCATCTACAGATTGTGTAAGGCTTAAGTCACCCAATATTAATTCTATCTGTCCCATTTTAAATAGAATGAATTCATAAGCAGACTCATATGATACCTTTTCAGTTTTGAAAACTAAATCCTGGAGTAACAGATAAAGAGCAAGTAATTTTTCTTTCTAAACTATAGTCACATGCATATCAAAATAATATGTGCTCTAGTATATTCTACATCTGGGACAATCGCTTGATTACACTTTTAACAGGGCCTACCTGCCACAGACTCTTTTTCCTTATTGAATATTAATAAACTAACAAGAGTTTTGAAGAAAGAATCAAACAAATATCTTGCGCATCACAAACTTTATCTCTTTTTACATTTATATTGTATCCTCTTCCAAATACAAGTTTATTGGGACTCGCTACTATTCGCTAACCACCTTTCTCGACATCAATTTCAATTGAATGCGGTTACAATTGAAAGTGCGCTGTACTCAACAAATGAGCCATAACATGACAATCTTCCAAGTCATCATACAATCTGTTGTTCTAAACATTTTCATTTTATCTGCATTATCACTAGCCCTAATAATACAGTCTTGAACAGCTCTATGTTCAAGTCAGTGTCATTCAGTATCTCGTGTTCCTAGGCTATACTGTCTGTTCACGAAGTTGTTAGTCTTCTTCTAGACTAGATTTAGTGCACTTCTACCTGGACTAAACTTTATAAATCATTATTGGTTATGACAGGAAAAATTACACAGTAAATACCAATGAACGGATGGATCGTTTGTAAAATTAGCGATATCCACAGTCAATTAGTGGATGGAAGTTTCATTACTTGCATGCACTGATAGTTATGACTAATTAGAGATCGATCTCATTCTGACTTCAAGTTTGAAAAGCATTTCTTTATCGTAGGAAGTTCATGTTTTATTTATTACGCAGGGAAATATCTATCAGGGTAAACAATTCTAGTTTGTGTCAAACTTCAAATGTAAACTATATCGTTCGGCTATAAAGGTGTGATCTGCATTGACGTAAATGCTCATTATGATTACTAATTTGCGTCTGTCGGAAAGATGACAACTGTTGTAGGGATAACAGCAATAATAATCAAACATTCATATTCCTCTGTTAATTATCAACTTGTTACATCTTGCAATATGTTCTCCATAGGGACTTTTACACTGGGGAAACTATAGAAATCTTCTACTAAAGCCAACTTAAATGACTGACTGTTCACCTATTACAAATATTTGTCAGTAAAAACTATATAGGCTAGAAATCTACTTTGCATATTACATAAAACCAAACGGTCACATATGTTTATGACATTATTACTCATCTTTAATAAAAACTATAAACACAGTTATTCGTCCTCTGCGTTTTAGACATCAGTGAATGCCACACATGGCCATGCCAAAATGCTGGCAATTGTACGAATGCCAATGGGTATTACACATGCAAATATACAGCATGGTTGGTTGGACCCAACTGTGCTAACCAAAGGCAGTAACCAAACTTATTACAATTTTCATTAGTTTTATCATTATTGCTAATACTAAAAATACTACTACTACTCTTACGATTACACCTGCAATGACTACACCTATCATTTTACTATTTCTACATTTCTTCTGCTTTATTCAAGTTTTATCTTCAGATGATCAAACGCTACGTTTCAAATGTTACGACACTATCCATGGTCACAAACTTGAGTAACAGGAAAGAAGCGAAATCAACAAGTTTTGAAAAACCTACAAACAGTTTAATTATTAAAGAACTGAATGACAAATCTGAGAGGAACTTACAGTATAATGACATGAATCCGAATTAGTCCTTATAATGATTTATTAAAGTCCTAAAAGAATGAAAAGTCCCTTATAATTGTCAATAACGGAAATGAACTGGTCATCCTAGAACCCTGACATCGTCAAGATTGCCTTGTCCAGAATTCTTTTGAATAATTTATAACACTTCCAGAATAATTTTAGAGTCCATATATTCAGCACTTTCTATCACCACTGAACAGTCCAAAACAATATGTATCCTCTCGACAGATATCTAAGTGCAATATAAAATATGTCAGCAGATTTACAACAGGAACACAAAAGTTCTGAATCAATCCACGAGTCGGAATCAAACTGAATCCTTAACTCTCTCATTATATACACCATAAATAGCAACTGTATTTCGCATTGGACCCCATACGACAACATACACTATTGATTTACGACGTTATCTGTACACAGGACCTCCCAAATTCTCTTGAATAATTTATAACAGTTCCAGAATAATTTTAGAGTCCATATATTGAGCACTTTATATCTCCTCTGAACAAATCCAAACAAGTGTTTGTCCTCTTGACAAACATCTAAGTGCAATATCAAATACACCTGCAGACTTACAACAGAAAACAGAAAACGTGCGAATCAATCCACGAATCGGAATCAATTCAATGTTTAACTTTCGCATTATATACACAGTAAATTGCGACTGTATTTCGCATCGGGCTCCATCTGAGAACATACACATGACCTACCGTAACAAATGAGAAAGCAGAGAATACTTCTCGAAACTTCCATATCCCATCAGTCACTGAAAAACTACGACATAGGCGACATTTTACGTCTTATTATTACGCTTATTATTACTAATTGTCAACACCTACGTAAACAACTATTTATGCATCCAACGTTATTTGTATTATTAAAGGAGCCAAATTACGAAACAAAACGTTCCTGTAATCACATGCATGTCAAAATAACGTCAGTACGTAATGTGTACTATATAAAGGACACTCACTTCACTACTGTTGCAACAGCGCCTTCCTAGGACAAGACTTAGTCATATATCATTAATATTCTTAAGCGAACAAAGCAATCAAACATATCACTTACGCATCATAGGAATTATTCTTTTAATATTAATATTGGGTATCCTTCCGTTCAAATTTCATTGGAAGTCGCAACTATTAGTTAAACAGATGTATCATAATTGCACATCAATACGTCTAGAGCAGTAATGCGCTGTCATCCAACTAACGCCTCATAACATAACAGGTTTCCACTTCAACAAAAATATTTTCATCTTATTTCCATATCACCTTCCCTAAAGAATACAGACTTGCGCAGTTTCATGCTCACATCAGTGTCAGGCAACAAGACTTCTTCCTGGCCTGAACTGCATTGCACATCGTAGTTTGACTTCTTATGGACTAGACTTAGCATCCTGTTAGTATAGCTAAACTGTGAAATGCATTGTTGGTTATCGAAAGAAAAGGTTCAAACGAAAGAAAACATGCGTACATACGATCTTTTGCAAAATTAGAGATATCCACCGACAAACGTTGCCTGGAAGTTTCGGTTGTTTTAATGTTTTTTTGTTGTTTTTGTTTTGTTTTTTTTTGTTTTTTTTTGGGGGGGGTGTTTTTTTTTTTATTTTTACGCAGCGATCGTTATGATTAATTAGGGAACAATTAATTCTGATTTCAATTGCAATCTGTCGTTACCTGAGAAGGCCGGGATCTGCACTAACGCAAAGGCCTCTTTTGATTGTCAATGTGCATCTACTCGTGAAATAAAACCTGTTCCATTAGTAATGGAAATATTAACCACACATTCACATTCTGCTGGATAATTAACATTAGTTACGTCTTGAAAAATACTTTCCATAGGCAATAATATACAACGCCGTGAAGCCTTGTGCATAAACAACCATAAATAACTGTATCATAACCTTTATCAGTTATTAGTCAGTAACTAACAAATGGGACAGCAAACAACCTTCTCTGCTGATGAAAGTAAAGGGACACATTTGTTTGCATTATTAATACTAAGACTGTCATAAAGAAACTTCCAATCAGTCATTCTTTATTTACTTTTTAGACATTGACGAATGCCACATCTCGCCATGCCAAAATGGTGGCAATTGTACGAATACGAATGGTTCCTACATATGCAACTGTACAGCAGGGTGGGATGGAGCCAACTGTACTAACGGTAGGTTCGAACCAAAGTATTATTATTATTATTATTATTATTATTATTATTGTTGTTTTTATTGATATTGTTGTTGTTTTAGCGTTTAAAATAGTGTTATTATTATTATTATTATTATTATTATTATTATTATTATTATTATTATTATTATTTATGCAACTACTACTACCACTATTGCGATTAAAACTAATTATTCTAATCTGCTATTTCTACTATTTCTACCCTTCCTTTTCTACCTTATTTATGTTTCATCTACAGATTGTGTAAGGCTTTAGTCACCCAATATTAATTCTATCTGTCCCATTTTAAATAGAATGAATTCATAAGCAAACGCAAATGATACCTATTCAGTTTTGGAAACTAAATCCTGGAGTAACAAATAAAGAGCAAGTAAGTTTTCTTTCCAAACTATAGTCACATGTATATCAAAATAATATGTGCTCTAGTATATTCTACATCTGGGACAATCGCTTGATAACATTTTCAAAAGGACCTTCCTGCCACAGACTCTCTTTCTTTATTGAAAATTCCTAAACTAACAAGAGTTCTCAAGAATGAATCAAGCAAATATCTTGCGCATCACAAACTTTATCCCATTTTGTATTCATATTGGATCCTCTTCCAGATGCAGGTTTATTGGGATTCGCCACTGTTAGCTAATCACCTTTCTCGACATCAATTTCAATTAAATCCGGTTACAACTGAAAATGCGCTGTACTCAACAAATGAGCCATAACATGACAATCTTCCAAGTCATCATACAATCTGTTGTTCTAAACATTTTCATTTTATCTGCATTATCACTAGCCCTAATAATACAGTCTTGAACAGCTCTATGTTCAAGTCAGTGTCATTCAGTATCTCGTGTTCCTAGGCTATACTGTCTGTTCACGAAGTTGTTAGTCTTCTTCTAGACTAGATTTAGTGCACTTCTACCAGGACTAAACTTTTTAAAAGCATTATTGCTTATGACAGAAAAAATTACACAGTAAACACCAATGCACGGATGGATCGTTTGTAAAATTAGCGATATCCACAGTCAATTGATGGTTGGAAGTTTCATTACTTGCATGCAGTGATAGTTATGGCTAATTAGAGATCGATCTCATTCTGACTTCAAGTTTGAAAAGCACATCTTTATCGTAGGACGTTCATTTTTTTATTTATTACACAGGGAAATATCTATTAGGGTAAACAATTCTAGTTTGTGTCAAACTTCAAATGTAAACTATATCGTTCGGCTATAAAGGTGTGAGATCTGCACTGACGTAAATGCTCATTATGGTTACTAATGTGCATCTGCCGGAAAGTTGAGAACTGTTGTAGGGATAACAGCAATAATAATCAAACATTCATATTCCTCTGTTAATTATCAACTTGTTACATCTTGCAATATGTTCTCCATAGGGACTTTTACACTGGGGAAACTATGGAAATCTTCTACTAAAGCCAACTTAAATGACTGACTGTTCACCTATTACAAATATTTGTCAGTAAAAACTATACAGGCTAGAAATCTACTTTGCATATTACATAAAACCAAACGGTCACATATGTTTATGACATTATTACTCATCTTTAATAAAAACTAGAAACACAGTTATTCGTCCTCTACGTTTTAGACATCAATGAATGCCACACGTGAACATTCCAAAATGCTGGCAATTGTACGAATGCCAATGGTTATTACACATGCAAATATACAGCATGTTGGGATGGACCCAACTGTGCTAACCAAAGGCAGTAACTAAACATATTACAATTATCATTAGTTTTATCATTATTGCTAATACTAAAATTACTACTACTACTCTTACGATTACACCTGCAATGACTACACCTATCATTTTCTTATTTCTTCATTTCTTCTGCTTTATTCAAGTTTAATCTTCAGATAATCAAGCACTACGTTTCAAATGTTACAACACTATGGTCACAAACTTGAGTAACAGGAAAGAAGCGAAATCAACACGTTTTGAAAAACTTACAAACAGTTTAATTATTAAAGAACTAAATGACAATTTTGAGAGGAACTTACAGCATAATGACATGAATCCGAATTAGTCCTAATAAAGGTGTACAAAAGTCCTAAATGAATGAAAAGCCCCTTATAATTTTCAATACCGGAAATGAACTGGTCATCCTAGAACCGAGATATCGTCAAGATCGCCTTGTCCAGAATTCTCTTGAATAATCTATAACACTGCCAGAATAATTTTAGAGTCCATATATTCAGCACTTTCTATCACCACTGAACAGTCCAAAAAATATGTATCCTCTCGACAGATATCTAAGTGCAATATAAAATATGTCAGCAGATTTACAACAGGAACACCAAAAGTCTGAATCAATCCACGAATCGGAATCAAACTGAATCCTTAACTTTCTCATTATATATACCATAAATGGCGACTGTATTTCGCATTGGACCCCATATGAAAACATACACTATTGATTTACGACGTTATCTATACACAGAACCTGCCAGATTCTTTTGAATAATTTATAACAGTTCCAGAATAATGTTAGAGTCCAACTAAGCTAAACTGAGACATGCATTGCTGGTTATCGAAAGGAAACGTTGGAAAGAAAGAGAACATGCGTACATATGATCTTTTGCAAAATTGGTGATATCCACAGTCAAACATTGCCTGGAAGTTTTATTTTTGCATGCAGCGATCGTTATGATTGATTAGGGAACTATTAATTCTGATTTCAATTGCAATATGTCGTTACCTGAGAAACCCGGGATCCGCACTAACGCGAATGCCTCCTTTGATTTTCAATGTAATTCTGCTCGGAAATGGAAATAACGTTCCATTTGTAATAGAAACAATAACAACAGATTCACATCTGCTGGTTAATTAACATTTGTTACGCCTTGAAAAATAATTCCCTAAGGCAATAACACACAACCTCGTGGAGCCTTGTGCATAAATAACCATAAATAACTATAAGATCACTTTTTCCAGTTATTAGTCAATAAAGAATACATGGGATAAGCAAACAACCTTGTTGGCTGGTTGAAACTAAAGGGCCACATGTGATTGCATTATTAACAAACAGACGATATTAAGAAATATCCATTCAGTCAGTCTTTCTTTACTTTTTAGACATAGACGAATGTCACATCTCGCCATGCCAAAATGGTGGCCATTGTACAAATACGAATGGTTCCTATACATGCGAATGTACAGCTGGATGGGATGGAGCCAAGTGTACTAACGGTAGGTTGGGACCACATTATTAGTATTATCATTATTATTATTATTATTATTATTATTATTATTATTATTATTATTATTATTATTAGAACAACTTTCAACCCAATTGTGATTATAACTAATTGTTGGAACCTGCTATTTCTACTATTTTTACCATTCCTTTTCTGCTCTGTTTAGGATTTGTCTACAGATAATTAAGGCTTTTTCCAGAGAATATCATCTTTCAATCACCCAATATTAATTCTATCTGTCTCATTTTAAATACAAGGAATTCATAAGCAGACTTAAATGATAACCTTTCAATTTTGAAAACTAAATCCTGGAGTAATTGATAATGAGCAAGTAATTTATCTTTTTATATTATGTTTACATGCATGTCAAAATAGTACGTGTTCTTAGTAAATTCTATATCTGGGACAAACGCTTGATTACACTTTCAACTGGACCTTTCTTCCACAGACTATTTTTCGATATTGAATATTCCTAAGAAAAGAAGGGTCTTGAAGAAAGAATGAAGCAAACATCTTGTGTATCAAAGGATTTCTCCATATAGTCTCAATAATAGACAAGTAAAATCATATTAACGTTTTGCTAAATCGAACTTCAGTAGCTGCCTATTCACTTCTTGAAAGTATTTGTAAGTAAAGAATAGATAGGCTAGTAATCAACTTTGCATGGTGGATAATGTCACCTCTCTGTGCATTGTTATTACCCATACATTAATGTAAACTATACAATCATTTTTTCATTAATTAGTGTACATTTACTAATGCCACATCGTGTCTATGGCAAGAAACGTTAATCAACAAACAATAATGCATACATAGATCTTTTGTAAAACCAATTTATATTAACCGACAAATGTTGGATGGCAGTTTCATTTCTAATTATGAAAATTGATCTAGCTCCAATTCATAGTTAGGAAACATATCTTTATCTTTGAAACTTTTGTTTACATTAATTATAGCGAAAATATTTAACTGGATACACAACAATACTTTTTTCAATCTTCAAATTTAAATCATTGGAATAGGTCACGTCGGCATCTCCACTCAAATAAATGGCTGCTATGATTGCCATATACTGCTGGTTAGAAAGGAAAAAACTGTTCCATTGTTAATAACATTTAATACCAAATGTTCACATTTTCTTAATTGACAGCCTTTTAGGTCATGGAAGTGTTTTCATAGGCGATAATTAAGCAACATTATGGAAACCTTTTGCAGAATCAAACTTAAGTAACTGACTATTCTTTTTTTGCAAGTATTCGTCAGTAAAGAATAGATAGGCTATTAATCAGCTCTGGATGTTGGGTGAAACCAAAAGTCAAATTTGTACATCCCTAATACTCACTCTTTCATATGAATTATCCTTGAAGTCTTTCTTAATTTACATTTTAGACATAAATGAATGCAACATGTCTCCATGCCGAAATGATGGAAATTGTATGAATATGAATGGTTCCTAAAAGTGCAAATGTACTACAGGGTGGGATGGGACCAACTGTACTAGCGGCAGATAGCAAATAACATTGCTGCTAATATTAATTTTTGTAGTATATGTTGCAGCAGTATTAGTATTAGCAATGGTACTAGTTGTAGTATTTCAACTATTATTTATATCGCTATCATTTCTACTATTGCGACATATATAATATCACTTACTACCGTTTTTGTAGCTGATGACAACCCTTGTTTCAAAAGACATTAGTCTTTCAATAATTGCTAATTATAATATAATATTAATTATGTCTCTCTATCTCATATTTAATATAATAAATTGATAAGGAGATTCATAATATAGCTACATTAAGTAGCAAAGTCAAAATATCCAGTTTAAATAACAAATCATCCATTAATAGATAAAGAGCAAGTAAATTATTTAAAATGCTTCTTATAATTACATACATTTCACAGTAACGTGGGTTCCAAGTGTATGCTATTTCTCAACCATGCGGCAGAGGAATATATCTATTTTTCTACCCAAACGTTCGTTATCACAGTCTGGTTATCTCATTCTGGTCGTCTCTGTCAAGGTAGTCCGCGTGCTAGGAATTACATTGACAAAAAAGGAATTTCTGTTGTATTCTGATGTGCCTGACGGAGTTATTATAAAATGTGTGTGTGTGTGTGTGTGTGTGTGTGTGTGTGTGTGTGATTTAGATTTTTAACGTAGCTTTTCACAATTTTTCAGTCATGTCGCTACGATGTCTGCAGTGTGACAGTTTATAGTGATGTCTAGCACTGGGGCATCATGCCGCAGACATGTGGCATGATGTCCCACCCAGTCACATTATCCTGACACCAGGCTGACCAGTCATAACACTAACCTGTTAATTCTAAGCGTCAAGCGAGGCAGCTGTTAGTATCATTTTTGTAAGTCTTTGGTCTGACTCGGCCGGGGTTCGAACCCGCAACCTCCCGCATCCGAGGCGGACTCTCTAACCACTAGGCCACAGGAACGGTATTGTTATAAAATCAAACAACAACAAAAGATATATAACAAAACGAAATTCACACATAAAACAACATAAGGTCTCTCCAACAATGATCATACACAATACAAAACATTTTTAGAGCGACAGACACGCTCACACAAGTAGTAATAGGAGGCGACATAGCCCCACACAGACGGTAATGTTAAAAACAGGTCCCGGCACTATGGCCCCAAAATTTATAGGCCCAAATGGCACAAGTTCAGGCACAATAGCCCCAAGGTTGAGGATGGGGACAATAGGAATGGAACGGGTGGGATGACGTCACGGTGCTGGAGATTGGTAACAATGTGCCAAGTGGCTGACCTGAATACGAGCGGCTACCCTAAGTAGAGACAAATACAAAAAAGAGGCACAGACATAGACAACACATATATAATATATAGGCAAGAAAGAATAGATATCTTTTCGAGGCATATGAAAATGGCCCTGAAAAGGGCCATTTGTTTTTATGTTAACACCAGTTCGTTAACATAGAGGACATCTCACTGATCTTCTTCTCTTTCTCAAACTTTGTCTAACCTCTGGACCGTAGATGAGCACTCGCTTCAAATAGCCTTGTCGCTCCACATAGCATCTTCTTTTCCAAACAGTCGTATCGGTGATCCTGATGATGGTCCATGATGATTTCAGATACATGGGTAAGTCCGTTCGGAACAGCATCGACGATATGAGAGTAGAGGATTCAACGTTTGTCCACATCTTATGACGAGAACAGGTGAAGGGAATGAAGTGAACCGCGTTTATTTATATTGGAAGACCGGATCGAAACGGATTGAGATTGTTCATCAATCCCAACACGCGTTACAAAATTCAGCTACTGAGCGGAGTCTGTCTTCCAATCAGAAGAG
Source organism: Megalonaias nervosa (assembly GCA_016617855.1). NCBI lineage: Eukaryota > Metazoa > Mollusca > Bivalvia > Unionida > Unionidae > Megalonaias > Megalonaias nervosa. The sequence continues at coordinate 29,788 of JAECUM010018960.1, forward strand.
AGTTACCTGTGAAGTCATATCCCCTATATAGGTGTGCTAGCGTCTGTGCGCAGTGAATCGATGCGACATTGTTTCTTGAAACATGACGGAAGCTAAGAGGACAATGAATTCGTGTGCACCGGCAGTGGAGACGAGAACCAATGGAACATCAGCGGTTACCAAAGTCAACACAGTTTTGCTTCCAGAAGAGGTCGATTTTAATTGGGATTTAGTGGATTTTCTCTCTTCTTCGCAAGAATTTGTTCCGGTACCAGAGCCTTCGCAACCTTCTCCTTTTCACCACACGTCGAGTATTTTAAACAGAGACAGAAAGAAGAACTGGAGAAATATTTACAACAGCAGAAAGAAGCAGAACAAGCTTTTTTCCTTCAACAGCAACAGCAACACCGAGAAGAAGAAGAGGCAAGAAGGAAACGACAGGAAGAAGAAGAAGCAGAGAAGAAACAGGGTCTAGGAGAGAAGGAGAACAGTGAAAGTCAAACGGTAATGGTACTCTTGGACATTTTGGCAGGGTTAAGAAGTCTGAAACAAATGTATCAGACTTCTTTATGACGACCCAAGAGAAAAAGACCTTCCCGTGCCAAACAGTCCAACCTTGTCAGTACATCGGACATACCAACCCTAGTGATTTCTACCAACTCATCGACGGGAGCAAGTCCAGAAGTTGGCCTTGGCCGTGGCAAAGGCTTAAGGCAGTTAAAACTGATTGCTTCTCGTTCCTGAGTTTGTTTTTAAAAAAACAAACACACAACGGTCCTTTTCAGGGCAACACATTTCTTTCGAAAAGAGATAGTATTCATTTTGCCTCAATCAATTAAAACTCAAAATCCCTTTTTTTAACCCTATGATGTACGTGTCTGAGTGTAGGCCCTTATTCTAAAAAATCAAAACCAACAGACACTTACGTTTTTCAGTCTGGTCTATTCTGGTACAAATTTTTACAATCCAATTCAAACCACAACACAATACTTTTAAAAAAGTTCATAGACCTTTTTCTGTATCTTTTTTCTTTCACTCTCTCTATTTTCTTCATTTTTGCAGGTTTTCCCTCCTCTTCTTCCTCACTTTCTCTTGTCTTCTTTTCTTTTCTGTCTTCTCTCTCTGAACGTGTCGGGGATCTTCCTTTGCCGAGGGCACCTCTACTTCTTGGTCCACCTTCTGCTCCTGTTGTTTCTTAGGGCAGTCTGAAGACCAATGTCCTCTCTCTTGACAATGAAAACAGGTATCCTGACTTTTGTCTCTTTTGACACTGGTCTTGCTTTTATGACGGTCTGGACATTCTGTAGCCCAATGCCCTTTGTTCTGACAAATATAGCAAGTATCATGACTTTTATCTCGAAAGGAGGAGAGTAGTCCGTAGGCTTGTCGGAAGAAAACTTTCTTATGTCACCTCGCAAAGCTATGATCAGAAGTATGATCTGTGTGGGTTCTTCCATCGTGTTGGTCGGCTTGAGGGTGAAGTGAATACTGAACGGGAAGGCATCAGCCCTTTATACATACACTGGTCTGACATGGATATAAAATATAGGGGCCCATGGCGTTTCAGCTGTAGTCATTTGACTTTTTGCAGATGAAACGATTGCATCATTTCGTAAAGAAAGAAAGAGAAAGTAAGAGGCAGAAGAGGAAACATGACTTATCGCCTCGCACAGTAGCTGAAGTCTTGCCTCGAATTCATGACATATTTTGAAGATGAGATGAGTGAACCAGAATCCAGACCCAGAGAGTCTACACCAAACCATAGTTCGTCATCACCACCAGTATACCTTGAAAAGTACTTTCACATTCGAGAGACGGACAAACGCTCCTCTAGAAAATTTAGAACTACGGCCTACACGTTCACGGTGAAGTTTAAAGATTTTAAGTCCGACGTACCGTTGGAGAAAGCAGAAGGGTTCATAAACGATGTGTGGGATTCCTTGTTAACCACACTGAAGCGGCAATGTGAAGCCAAATAAGACGATCGCTTTAGACTTTCCATTCATCACGACAGTTTGAAGTCACCCGTTTAGATCGAGTTTAGCAGCCCATCAGAATTGACACCTTCCAAAGTCATGGACAAGATTCAACACGTACAGTAATCCAACGACAAGTTTCACATCACCAACAGAAAAGCGACACTGTTCATGACCCACGTGTCTTATCCCCAAGGGACAGAACAATGCAAAAAGGTGTTATTGGTAGACAACCTTCGCAGCAGCAACCGCAGCATCGTTCAAATTAACAATCCTCAGGACAAGATGTGCTTAGCCCGAGCCATCGTGGTGGGACGAACGTATGCCGACAAGAACAACACGACAGAATGGAAAAGAGCCTGGAAAGCTGTTTGACAATCGGACCGAACCAAACAACAAAGAGAAGCAAAACTCCTGTTACAGCAATCCAAAGACACCGCTTGTGGCATTCCTGAAATGCAAAAATTGCAAGACGTCTCGGTTCCACGCCACACCTTGAAAGTGCACCCTCAAGAAGTGCGCGGGCCTCTATTGCTTTGAGGCAAAGATTTCAAAGACGGAAAATACATTCACGTCTATCATCGCGATGAACATTTTGATGCCATTAGTAGTATCACCGGTTTCCTGTCATACAATTATTACGGTGAGAAATGTGACTATGGCTATAGCAACCAAGAGCAACACAAGCGCTGTGGATCGAAATGCTCAGGATGTTTAGCCTCTAAGCCCTGCCTGAACGAAAGAAAAGAACGAGTGCATTGCCCAGCTTGTCAGCGCACTTTTGTCAGCCCTGCCTGTTACAAACAACATTTGAAGACGCAAGGTTCACAGCCGAAATGTGCTTGTCAACTCCTGAGATTGTACCCTACATGTGGACAAGGCATACGTACCAATAGTACCAAGTTACACGTATGTTGAGGAAAGAAGCGATGTCACATTTGTCGTCAAATGGTGGACTTGGAACACGAAAGTTACATTCAAAAATACCATTCCAAACATGAAGATGAAGAAGATGACCAGAAGAAAGGCAATTTCATCTTTTCCGATTTCGAATGCATGCAAGAGATTGGCATTCACATTCTTAAGTTCTGCGTGGCTCACCGAGCGAGCGAGAAGTGCATCCAAGAGCCTATCTTTACTCATTGTTCTCACTGTAGCAAGATTCCTGGAGGACGTGAAAAAATCGTTCGGGGACCGAACACATTGGCCGATTTTGCCCAATGGATCTTAGACCCTATCGACGAGACGTGGAACCAAGAAGCCATCGAACATTACGGAGATTGTCATCGCTATGCCACGGTGATGGCTCACAATTTCTCCGGATAAGATGGACAGTTTCTTTTGAGATACTATACGGAACAAAGTACCGAACGTCCTAACGTGACTTTGAACGGAGCCAAAATCATTTCCATGCAAGTCGGAATAGTGCAATTTAAAGATTCGATGAGTTACTTGGCAAAGCCTTTGAGTCGCACGCCTAAAACGTTTGGAATGACAGAAATGGCCAAAGGAACCTTTGCGCAATTTTTCATTACCGAAGTCAATCATCACGCCATTCTACCCCATTTGCCTGAGGCTCACTACTACGACCCCGACAACATGCGTACCGAACAACGAGAAGCTTTCTACTCTTGGTACCACACTCACGCCTCGGACCCGTTTGACTTTCAGGAAGAAATGTTAAAATATTGTCGTTCCGACGTGGACATTTTACGGCGTTGTTGTGGAAAATTTCGAGAAATGTTCATGGAGTACGAAGGGATCGATCCTTTGAAAGAAGCTTGCACCATTACCAAAGCGTGTTCCTTAGTGTACCTTCAACGATTCATGCCCGAAAACACCCTGGCTCTCATAAGTCCTCAAACGACCAACTTTGTCAAACGTCAATACTCGGTCAAAGCCCTACGCTGGCTACATTACTTGTGCAACAAGGAAGACATATGGATCGAACACGCTCGCAACAGAGGAGGCGAAAAAACCGTCGGAAGGTATTCGGTGGATGGCTTGGACTTAGAAAACCCCAAGATCGTGTACGAGTTCAACGGGTGCTTATTTCACGGATGTCCCATCTGCTACCCTCAACGTACACTAAAAACCAGTTTTTACAACGGACCATGGAAGACTTGTACAGGGCTATTTGTCAGCGGTGATTGAAGTTAGAAGAGCAAGGATACCAAGTGGTGGAAATGTGGGAACACGAGTACGATCACCGTTTGAAAACCGATCCCGAGTTTAAACGCATCGTGGACCCTCTGAACCCGCGGGTCAGTTTGTACAGAGGACGGACGAATGCCACCTTTTTGCTGTACCAAGCCGACGAGGAGAAAGGGGAATAAATCAAATACTTGGACGTGTGTTCACTGTATCCATACGTGTGCAAATATTGTCACTTTTCCGCAGGGCACCCGCAATTGCTGACGGAACACATCGACGTGAAGAACATTTTGCAATACGAAGGATTGATCAAGTGTGAATTCTTGCCTTCCACGAACTTGTACCATCTCGTTTTACCACATCATTGCCAAGGAAAACTGATGTTTCCCTTGTGCCGTACTTGTGCGAAGCGTACAACCAAAACCGACCTTGTCAGCGCACTCAATAAGAACGCTCCTTGACGGGAACGTGGGTCAGCGTGGAATTGTTTAAAGCTCTTGATCTGGGATACCAACTGTTAAAAGTGTACAAAATTTACCACTTTCCCAAGACAGAAAAATACCACAAGGGCGAAGAGACTCAAAAAGGCATTTTCGCAGACTACGTGAATGTCTTTTAAAAACTGAAACAAGAAGCCAACGGCTATCCTTCCTGGTGCCACACTCCCGAAGACCAAATGAAATTTAAAAAGAAATACTGGGAGCAGGAAGGCGTCACTTTAGACCACGTCGAGAAAAACGAAGGAAGGCGATCGTTTGCCAAAGTGATGTTAAATTGTTTGTGGGGCAAAATGGCACAACGACCGTGTTTACCTAAGATGGAGTATTTGACAGAACCTTTCCGCTACTTCCAGATAATTAACGACAAAACTAAATGCATGAAACACGTGGACATCGTTTGTGAGGACTTGATCTTAGTCAATTACGAAGAAGAGCTGGATTTTGTAGAAGCCGACGAATTTGGAAATGTCATCATTGCGGCTTACGTGACAGCCCATGCTCGCTTAAATTGTACGAAGCTTTAGAACAGTTGGAGATCGTGTGTGGTATTTTGACACGGACAGTTGCATCTACATCGATCGCCTGGGTCAAAGTAACCCTAATATCGAAGTAGACCGTTTAGGAGCCTGGACGGACGAGCATCCCAACGACAAGATTCTAAGGTTTGCAAGTGGCGGTCCCAAACATTACGGCTACGAATACCGAGACCAACAAGGAGAAGTCTACACCTAGTGTAAAGTGAAAGGATTGACTCTCAACTGTCGCACCATTCGAGTGGTGAACTTTCGCGTCTTGAAAGAAGCGTTGCAGTCTGGAGAGGATGGAAATTTTAAAGTGACCACCCACGAACCGCACAAAATTGTACGTTTCCCCACGCACCAAATCGTCAGTCGGCCATTGGAGAAAGTCTATCAAATCGTGTACCAGATCCTAGTAAGGCTTCCCAATCATTTCACTTTACCGTACGGTCACGCCGATATTGGTCAGCATATAAAAAAGGACAACGTCCAAGACTGATAGTTCATTGTCACTGTCAACACCAAGCGAGAAAAATGAATCCTTTCACACAGCAAGTATTGAGCGCAAGACTCAAGTCCAACGAGAAACTCGAGTACGATGCTGTGCCTTGCGATGGCAGGGATGCCGTACGCTATGACCTCAGCGATTCAGTACCACATGATGAGAACTTTGCCACGACTGCCACAATTCCTACCATGGAAAGTGATGCTGTGCGTGTCAAACCTGGCTGATGCGAAAGCGATGCCACTCGTCATCGTACGTCTTTTCACTTTACTGGTTTTCATGGTGGATGCCATCATTATGAAACCATGTGCCTACCATCCTACGGTTGTCATCCAAAACTGAGCAAACTCCTGCATATTTCACCGTACCCTCATCGAAATGAACCTGTGAGAGACGAATATTCGTTCCCTGTGAGATTGTCTGAATACTTCGACTTTGAAAGTCGATTCCAAACCTTTCGAGGAAAATGGCCAAAATATCAGGAAGGACCTACCCCCGAGAAATTAGCTAGAGCCGGATTTATCTACTTGGGCGAAGGGGATAAAGTCAAGTGCTTCAGTTGCGGTGTGTCATTTCACGAGTGGGGGAAGAAAGATTCCGCTTACCTGGAACATGCTCGATGGTCTCCGAATTGGCACTACCTACATTTAGTGGGACCTCATCATTGAAGTGGCATACCATGTTGTTTAAGAAACCAGCTTGGCTAGGAGTCAAACGTTGGACAACACCTAAACAATTATTTAAACCCCATTTGAAAAATAATATTCAAACATTACCAAACGAATTGCAAGAGAAGATCTACAAGGACGTTTGGCTGGGACTTGCCAGAGCAAAATCTCAATGGGTGACTGAGGAACGTTTACGTCGAGAAATTCACAAGAGGAAATTGACAAAAATCAACAAACAAGTCAGATTTCTCTGGATCAGTGTTCGTTCCTCTAAATATTCCGCTTTAGACCATTTACATTTGAAGATTTTAATGACATTCTTGACCATTTTCTGGAATGGCAGTGGCCAGAAACTACTCACTACATTCGTTACTTTAGCTCTAGGAGAAGTGTTTGACTGACATGGTCATGGATACTTTACAAGAGAACATTCGTGGTTTGCCTGTGGAGTTGAGAGAAGGCATTTACCGAGAGTTGGTCAAAATACAAGTGAAACGCAAAGAACAATTACATCCGTTACGTCAACGACGTTGGAATCACTGGTACCTAAATGGTATAAGAGCACTGATCCATTTCAAAGCGATCCATTGGTCAGACATTGATAAATCGCGTGAAATTCATAAAGTTTTTGATGCCACTCATTCTACTTACAAGGTGATCCTAATACACCGAATTGCAACGGACGAGTTAGAAGATTACCAGATCGTTTACACAACGTTAACTTATTTCGAGAGGAAACTTCTGTGCGACGTGTGGTGTGTGAGTTAGTGACTAAACATTTTAGGTACGGAACTGAAATAAAACCGATGCTGTTCAAAAGGTACACTTAATACCTTACACCAAAGAGGGTATAAAAACGGACTACCATGCCACGACCTTTATCAATCATGATACAACAGATTCCATGGAAGAAAGTCAATGACAATATTCAAACGGTGGAGGATTACCAACACCTATTAAGAGAACTGTATCCATTGAATCGGGGTCGACGTGTAGTGCGTCTTAGTGGCTTGCTTTCTGGGATTTCGTTTACCAGCCGATTCCTTGTGGACTCTTTACGAACAGTACATACCACTCCAAAAAGCATGAAAGTGGTCCCTTGAAATGCACACAAGAGACTCATTCTGTTCAAAGCTTTGTGCTTTCATCTCGATACTTCTCAACGACCTCTACAGGAAAACAAGATTCGTCAACTTTTAGGTACTGAAGACGTGTAAGATGATGTGTGTGTAGCTTGTGACTTACATCCTCGCTGGAAAGATGTACATGACTGGAAAAGTTGGGGTTTCGAGCCTTGAACAAAAGAAGTGGCACACTATGCCCAAAATTTGTCATCCTACCTTTTAACCTTCAGTGAGAAAAGTAACTTCTAAACCTGTGTTAGTCACAGTAACAGAAGAAGAAGCACTCCCTTCAGGACATGACAGGACCGTCATTGATATCCCCGAAAGACCATTCCAGAAGGACCCCTGTGTGTCTGTGCCAAGGAGTGTACAGACTTTAAAAACATTACACACTGTTTCTACAACACCACATCTTGATCACCAAAAATGTTGTACAAAGACTTGTTTATATTCCACTATGATCGCTTTGATGTGTCTTTTACTCATGTACTTAACCATTTGGCTATTATGTATTTTTGTCTTTCTTGTTGTTCACCATTAAAGATGGCAATAAACGTGTCCTGAAAAAAAGTATAAAAACTCTTGTCTTATCTTACTTCGTGTCAAACGTGACATTCTTTACAGTATTACGGCTACCTCTACTGTCTCTACTCACTCTTCCTCCACTTTCAAAGTCATTGACGAACACTTAGATTGAACCAGCTGGGAGGCCTACTATCTTCGCCATCCCTTTAACATGCTCATTGCCGGAACTAGTGGTTCGGGCAAAACCGAATTTGTCGAACGTTTCATCGAACATAAACATCATTTGATCGATCGTCCACCTCAACGAATCGTGTGGTGTTACAAAGAATGGCAATCGGCATAGAGCCTTCTGCGAGAAAGTCAAGGCGATTCCATCGTCTATATGGAAGGCATTCATGTGGAGGACGACGGGATCGTGTCTGACTCTAGTCAAACCCATCTGGTCATCTTCAACGATATGTTAGGAGAAGACGAAGAAGAAATTTAACTGTGGTTTACGCACAAATGGCATCATCATAATGCCAGTGTCATTTACATTACCCACAGTTTGTTTAACCATCAGTCTCAATGTCATTACGTGGTCTTGTTTAAAAGCCCTAGAGATAAATCGCAAGTGCAAGTCTTAGCCAAACAGTTAGGAAAGCCTTGGCTGACTCATGCGTACGACGATGCCACTCAAGCTCGACACGCTTATTTACTCGTAGATTTAAAACCCACCACCCCCAATTATTTGCGATTTCGTACCCATCTGTTTCACCACTGGTGCCAAGATGGGGGGGGGGCCTGTCATGTACACTTCCCTGTCGTCGACTTAACAACAACAACAACCAAACAAAGTCTATTAAACCCTCTGTCACTTTGGGTCTGTCTCAAACAGCGTCAACATGACGTCCTTTCAGTCTCATCTTCCCGTCAAATTGATTCTAGCCTTATCTTAGAAGCTGGTCTCAAAGAAATCTTAAGATGGTTTACGGTGACAGCACGTCAATTACTGCAAGGCATCATTCACATTCCACATCAAACCAAATGTTTTGTTTTGTTTTGTTTTTTTTTTTTTGAGAGAGAGAGAGAGAAACTAAGTAGCCTTGACGCAACTGACCGATCCTCGCATCGACACTCAAACCAAAATGCAAATCATTTTGAAACCTGGAGGTAACGGTTCTCTAGGAGATGTCATCATTCGATCACTCTTAAAATGGGATCCCAATGCTCCCAAAGTTCTCCCCAAGACAAAAGCCTCTCTCCGACGTACCCAGAAGAAAACGAAAAAGAGCAACGGTGTCAAGACCAGGTCACAGCTTCAGAAAAAGAAAACGAAAAGCCCACAAAAAAACAGATTCTACTCGAAAGAGAGGTACTGCTGCCAGGACGTAACCTTACATTCGCAAACCACAACCTGCCGCAATGATCACTGCGATTCAAGTAGCCTCAGATTCTTCCACTTCTCCGTTGCTGGTGATGCCTGCCAAACCCGATTTGACACGTGTTTATCCAAATTTGATGAAGATTGGAAATTTGCGTCTCCAAATCTTCTCCTCCAGTGGTGACACCCTCTTTCTCTTTAGCGGTTGTGGCCGCCGCTCACAAAGTACCTGCTCTCAAAATTAAAGTCCAAGAGAGATCGGGTGTGTTAAACAGTTTACTGGATTTGTCCAAGCAAGAACTGTCCCGATTGAGTCCGTTGCGAACCCCGCCACGACGTGTGATGCCTGCCATGAAAATGATACGACAAGCCTACAATCAGTGCCGATGCATTCCAGTATAAAAAAGACCTAAGGCAAACGATAGTGATCAGTATTTTTGTGCTCCTGAACGCCCAAAGATGTCCCCTCAAAGACGTGCACACCGTCACTATCGTCGTTTTTCGGTCCAAACGGAAAAAGAAAAGGACAGTCACGTCATCCAAGAAAACATTTAGCCAAACATCGAGGTCTGTCATTGAAAAGACACACTCGTCCAAAGAAAAGGAGAAGTCACCAAAGAGGAGGATTCTTTGGCGATTTTGGAATACAAATTGCCACCTTTATGACTAAGCGATAGTCAAAAAAAAGGATAAAAGGCCGTGTGCCAGGTCGTCGACGTTAGTGATCTTTTGGTGTGTCTCCAGGAACCAACCAACCAATAAAGATGTCACCCACCAAAAGACATCCTTCTTCTACCACCAAAGGAAAGAAAAGGAAAAGACTGCCTCCTCGTTTAGTCAAACATTGGGACATGTTGTCCGTCCTGTCCAAAGCATCTGCACCCATGCGAAAAAATCTCATTCAAACCGCCTCCAAAGACGTCATCGACACCGTGAGTGAATGTTGTCTGAATGTCTTGAAAGGCACGATACCTTTGTCTAAACATCAGAAAGAATGCTTAGCCAAACATCGACACGTTCTTCGCCAAATGATCCAAAAGAAAAGCCCCATTCGTCAAAAGAAAAATATGTTGGTGCAACGCGGAGGATTTTTACCTCTGTTAGGACCCTTGCTGGGAGCAATAGCAGGACAATTGCTGAAAGGACTATTGGGAACGATGGGAAGAATCCAGGGATGAAAATAAAAGGGTAAAGAAGATAAAATGGACCTCTGGAATCAAACGATTTCAGGCGTGATCCTTCAAATCCAGTGGAAGGACGAAAACTGGCTTTAGTACATTACAAACGATGGATGAAATACTATCGTTGGCAAGAACAACGAACCCCATATTTACCTCCCAATCCTCATTTGACCGAGATGTCCCAGTTACAACATGAATTTCAATCATCGAGGGATCGCAGCGATTTGTCAGAAACAGAAAAATCGCAACGGTACGGTCAATTGTTGCAACGACTGCAACTCTTTCACCAGAAAGCTTTAGACGGAACAGCTCTACCCACTAAGAAAGATTTTAAGACCCTGATGAAACGTTCACCACCACCACCACCCCAGCGGTCAAGACAGATGCAGCCCCAAGGATGTCTGAGGAAGAAGAGGCAAGAGAAGTCTTTCAAACACCGTCAGCAGCTCCCATCCCTAGTAAGAGTGCAGCGTCCTTGTTGACTCCTTCCCCTACACCCCAACGAGAAGAACTTAAAGCTTGGGTTAAAAAGATGATATCCACTCCACCTTCGACAGCAGTCAAAAAGAAAGAAGGGAAACCAGAAGTAAAAAAAGAAAAAAAGACAAAGCCATTCCAGTACCGCCACCACCACCACCACCAGCAAAACAACCTTCGACTTCTACTCCCGTGGCACATCGGACACGTAAAGCCGTTTCTAAACCACACCCTCATCCCATTCAGAGTATCATCAGCGAAGAGTGGATCGCTTATTAGAAAATGGAGAAGGTGTTAGCCAGCATTTACTACGATCCATCCCATCCTGCAAGTTACGGAGGAGTTCAGAAATTGTATCGTACTGCCAAAACTCGACTGAAAAATATCCGTTTACCTTAAGTGCAACGATGGTTACAAGAACAAGCCACGTACACCTTATGCAAACCCATTCCACGAAAATTTTCCAGACGTCGCACCCGAATGGAGGGTATCGATCATCAATGGCAAGCCGATTTAGCCGATGTCTCTTATTTGGCCACCTACAATCGTGGCTACAAATATTTGTATTGTATCATCGACATGTTTTCCAAATTTGCTTGGGTCGTGCCATTGACTTCCAAATCGAGCAGTGAGTTAGTGTGAGCCCTCAAACTGGTATTGAAAAAAAAGCGGGCGTCACCCTCTTCGATGACAAACCGACAAAGGCACCGAATTTCAGAACCAAGATTTACAAAAAGAATTGAAGATACGTGACATTCATTTTTTCACCACCGAGAATCCAGAAACCAAAACCAGCATCGTGGAACCTTGTCAACGCACCTTGAAAGAACGCATGTGGAAATATTTTACGCATCAACACACTCTCAAGTACATCGACATCTTGCCACACCTAGTCCAATCGTACAACCAATCTTACCATCAGAGCATCGGACGTGCCACCCAAGAAGTGACTCCCTACAACGAAGTGGCCGTCTTCGAGCGCCTGCTTTGGTACGTCCCCGACAGTGACTGTCCACAAGAAATGTGGAGTGTTGGCATCAGGAGACTGGGTGCGCATTGGCAAAACCAAACGCACTTTCGACAAAGGTTACTTATCCAACTGGGCCACCGAATTGTTTCGTGTCACTGAACGTGTGCATGGCCGTCCATAAATTGGAAGACATGAACGGGGAAGTATTAAAATGAACGTTTTACTTGCCCGAGTTACAACGCGTAGCAAAAAAAGAAGACGACGTGTACGGGATCGAAAGCATTCTTGATCAAAGAACCCAAAAGTGGGAAAACGACGTGTCAAAGAAGTCAAAGTACGTAGGAAAGGATATCCTCCCAGTTTTGACTCTTGGATCGACGCTTCGCAAATCATCCACTATAAAAAGAAATGACCATCATGCCTTTCAACACAGCCTCAGCCACCTCAGTGACCGCTTCTTCCCCAGTTCTTCTCTGCAAGATCTACAAAAGCAACCCTTGTGGATGTCGTGTGGAGAACGTGTGCCTAAAACGCAAATCGTCTTTTTCTGCTAAATCTTTGTGGTGTATTGTGTCATCGGTGCTGCCATTGCCAATTTGAGTTTGCAACAAGGAGACAAACAATTGTGGACCATTTTACTCACCAGTTGCATAGGTTACCTTCTTCTCAATCCGTCTCTAAAATATTCCTCTAGCGGGAACAATAACGGGAGTCTTGCGTCCAACGTCAGTCCCCCATCCAACAGTCACCATAACAATCCTCTTTTAGATACTCCTCTGACTTCCAGCGACCCCTCGGACACTAGAACTCTGGAATTATGAACAACCAATTTTACTTAACGTTACCCAGTGACAGTTCCATGGAGGTGTTTCCCAATAACACCTTATGCTGTTACACGGCCACATTACTTGGATCACGAAGCCCATTGGGAAGTGGCTTTAGTGGAAATGATTCACCCTACACAAGCCAAAAACATTGTCGAAAATCAAAACACTTTTACGGTAGAAGTTCGTCACCAGCAAGTGCAACAACACTTGGATGACTGCGCCAGTGTAGGTGACTATGAAATCACAAGACCCCAAAACTAAACGGACAACTTATCAGTTGAAAATACCACCAGACTATTATTTTAGTGGTCAACATTTGGTGAACGACATTGCTGACAGGTTCAATGCCATGATTGGTGAAGTTTTGGAGAACACCAGAAAAAGTGTCACGATCGAATACCACAAAATAGCTCGTCGCCTACTAATCAAATTTTCAGAGGACAAAGTATTGGCCATTACATTTTGTCCTGAATTGTATGACATTTTGGGTGCAGACCACAAGTTGATCAAGATTAGAAACGAAATACCAGCCCTTACCAGTAACTCGGATTTTGCAAAATATTTTCGATTTCCTGTAGAAATGAACCAAGGACTGAATCTGATTTTTGTGTACTCCGATGTGGAGGACTACAACGTGGTGGGACACACCTCCGTACCGTTACTACGTGTCATTCTTTTCAAAGTGGATTCTGCCACGGCTGCTGACGAGGAAGGTGGAAACACCTATCACGTTCACCGCGAATTTGTACACCATCACACTTTGCCCGTCAGTAAGTCGTATTTCGACACTATCAACATTACTATAAAAGGAGATCTGGGACAAAATATTCCATTCACCAAAGGGAAAGTCACAGTGCAACTCCTTTTTCGAAAATGATTACTCTAACCCCTTGTCAGTCATGTATCCTGTGTACCAAGGCGTCGCTCGACAGTGAGGACATGGTTTAGGAGATATGATAAAATCAGCCTTTCGTTCGGTGGTTCCCGTTTTGAAACCGATGGTGACACGGGGATTGCACGCCTTGAAAGCTGCCTAATTGATGCAAGGTAAAGAATTTCTCCAAAATGTCATCATTGACAAACGAAACCACAAAGACGCTTTCTTGAGAGCAGGCAATAATGTCGTGCTTCAAACGGGCAAAGACATTTTGGGCCGACAAGAAACTCCTATAAATGCCCTGGGAGCTGCCGAGTCAGGCATTCCTGCTTCCCAGACGCCACAACAAGGACAAGACAGGAAAGGACGACGAAAACACCCCTTCAGAGGACTTCACACCCCCAGAGCTAGAAAGGCTAAGAAAAGAAAAACCGTCATAGACTAGGACGTTTTTGATTATTAAAAGATCACAGAGAGAAAGAACGAAAATTATGCACCGAGAGTCTTGCGCCTCCTCCAAGTCAGAACTGGATCTGTTTGCCATGCCACCCATCATGATGACGATGTAATAATCCCAATGGGTCGAATTTCATCCCGTATTCTCTTTGACAGATTCAGCTCCGATCGATTTTGAAATCAAAGGACAATCCGAAGATTACATAGATCTGAATGGCAGTTACTTTTACCTGAAACTGAAAGCGATCAAAACGGACGACACCAATCCGGGTGCCGATACTAGAGTAGCTCCCGTCAACAATTTCATGCATTCCTTGTTCAGTGAAGTGGATTTGTACTTGAATAACAAACTGATCAGCAGTAGAATGGATATTTACCCTTACCGAGCGTACCTGGAAAATCTCTTGACGTACGGAAAAGAGGTCAAGAACACTCATCTGAACCCTTGTGTGGTATGGAAACCTGACACCACAGGTGAGGACATGTTTAACAACACACCCCTGATACCAGATGACAATCCTTACAATGTAGGCTTTTAACGACCGTCGAAAGAAAATCCTGTAAGGACGTAGTTTAGAACTAATGGATCTTTTGCATTTGGACATGTGGTTGCAAGACAAGTATTTGCTCAACGGAGTGGATATTCGAATGAGACTTAATCGCAGCAGTGTCGCTTTCCATTTGATGGCTCATGCCAACGAGTACAAAACCATCATCCAAGAAGGCAGACATTACGTGCACCGCGTAGAAGTGTTACCTAAAGCATGAAATGACATCAGTCACACATTGAGCAGAACGACCCCCAAGTATCCGATACAACGTGTAGAAGTGAAAACATTCACCATTCCAAGATCGAAGATTTTCTGTTCCAAGGACAGTTACCTCAACGTTTAATCGTTGGCATCGTCAGCAATGCAGCCCTCAACGGGGCCCACGATCAAAATCCTTTCCATGTTTAAGCACTGCAGAGTGTCCAAGATTGAAGTCAGTCGCGATGGCAAGACCTTGTGTACCAGACCCTTCGAACCTAACTTTGCCCAAAAGAATTACTTGAGATCGTACTTGTCCCTGTACGAAGCTACCGGACAACGAGGAAATAACACCAGTCACGGTATTTCGTACAAAGATTATGTAGGAGGTTACACTTTGTGGGCCCTTTGATTTCACTCCAGACCAAGGCAGCTACTAGGGACATTTCCACCCTTTAAAATCCGGTCAACTGGGTGTGGAACTTCAGCTTGCAGAAGCTCTCACCGAGACGGTCAACGTCATCTTGTATGCCGAATTCGAAAATACCATAGAAATCAACAGTTTGAGAGACGTCATTCTAGGAAATTCGAAACTATGGAAGACACTTATCCCTCTTTGAACGGTAGAGAATCTTCGGAAATGGAATGGGAGGATACCGTGAAAGCAGAACCCGAAGACAAAGACGAAGAGGACATAGTGGTAAAGATGACCTATCTCATTGCACACCTCAAGACCATTAAGCTTATGTCATCAACCCGGACGACAGTCATCTCCCAGGAACCCACTAGGTCGCCGTCTACTTCCCTAAAGAGGATTGTGTTGAGTATTTTGATTCGTATGGATTACCCCCTTTGGAAGACGACATCATTAACTTTATGAAAAGAAATGCCCAGACGACACGATTCAATAATGTGAAATTACAAGGCACAGATTCCATGGTGTGTGGACAATATTGTGTGTATGTTCCTCATCAACGCAGTCTTGGATATCCTTTAGAACATTTAGTGACTTATTTTGATCGTAACTCTTCTAGAAACGATGAGAAAGTAGATCGATAGTTTTGTGATAATTATGGCTATCTTTTGTCTCCAGCAAGGAAACGTAGTGTACATCAATGACCTCATGACTTCCTTCAGTGGAAATCTCACATGATTTCATAACGTTGTCAACCTTGTCAAAAACATTTTGTTTAATGTTATTGTTAATTGTTAGTAGTTAATTGTTTGTTTGAATTAAAAGTGTTGTGTTTTGGAAAAAAATGTGTCTGTCGTTTGTTTTCAAAAAACTGTGAATATATGCTCTTTGACTTCTCTCTATCCATCACCATGATATTAGCATTCATAACGTTTCGACTCAACAAAAACCCACTGTAGGGATGTTTTCTATCGCGTCCGCGTTTGAACCATATAAAGCGGGTCGGTCTCCAGTCTGGCCATCCATGGTTGACTCGTCTTCTTATGTGCATGCCTTCCAGACTAGCCAAGCTGAACGAAGCTTACGTGAATTTACACCAGGCTAAACCTGATACCAAAGCCTGAAGAGACAGAGAATGTCAGGATGTTAACAATAGCCCAAGACCTGGTAGAAGAGGTCTTCAGAGAGGAAACCAAGAAAGAACAAGAAGAATGGACAGAGAAATACAGACTTCAGAAGCAGATAGAACAGCAGCAGCAGCAGCAGCAGGAACCAGACAGGGGTTTTGTTGACTGCCGTGTGGACACCAAGGAGTTCTTCTATTTCCGCAGAAGCAGACCGTATCGTGTAGGAAAGATTGCCGCCAGACATGGACGCAATCGTAGATAGTAAAAAGATTACCTTCACTCCCCGTCAACAAAAACAGCCCTTTTCAGGGCTACCCCAATACTCTATAAAAGACATACTAATTCAATTGCCAAAAATGTGTGTGTTTATGCTTTAAAAAATTGAATTGTGTCTATAAGCACTTCTTTTCTTTTGTCAATAAAAATCCTCACTTCGTTTCTCTGTCTTGTCCAATAGTGAATGTATTTGTAAATAAAAATGTCAACGTGAGTGTTTCTTTTAGGGCCGCGCGTTCCATGTAACAGTAATAGTGATATTGTACGTTTTGGTGTAAGGGGATGTTTACCTTCACGTCCGTGCTCCACGGATATAAGGCCGAGCCATCGTCAGTCCGTCTTGCTATCCATAGTTGACTCGTCAACACTGAACATGAATAGCAGAATTGCCAAACTTTTAGAACTTCAGATGCACCTGGAATATGCCAGACGTCACCTGGACGAGCTGGCCATCGAGACCATTGCAGAAAAACCAGGATAGAGGAGGAGGAAAAGAAGAAAAGAAAGAAGAGGAAGAGGAAAAGAGGCGAGGGATCCTGTCTCACCTGATACTAAGACCTGTGTGCGAGGTCAAGCCTGCGGTGAGAACTCCTCCACAGCCAATACGAGTTCAGCTACAACCAATACTGCCACCTCAAACACAACCACAGCCACAGCCGCAACATCCTCGATTCTGGCATAGACGATAGAGGGAAGTCTTCAGGATCCCAGAAACTGAAGATTGGGGTTCTGAAGCTACCCAAGAGGTCTATGCGCTCCCAATCACAAATGTGAACTGGATAAATGATTGGAGCAGGAGATGTGTCCGTGTCGGCTCGTTTAAAGTAACATAAAGAAAAGAGTGACGACAACAAGCTTTGTTAATTTTAACAAAAATAATTTATTTCCCTAGAAAACACGGTGAAAAGGTGAAAATATGAAATAGGACTTACGATTTGCGAAAAAAATCCAAACATTTGTCCTAGAATTGTGAAAAATAAATAAGTCCTATCAATTACAGTTCTAACTGAAGCAGTCTGAATCTCAATTCGTTCCAAGATGGCGGATGATGACGTCAGAGGAAAGTTTTACACAAATGTCCAGAGTTTTCACTGTGAATCACAATTTGTACTGTTCTGTTCCAATTTAGAATTAATTTCACTAAATGTCTTTGTCCAAAGCCAGTTATGTATAGTTCTCCAGGGAAAATAATTATTATTTAAAAGGTAGATGAAGTACAGCTATCATCCATAACAAAACACATGTCGTTCTACAGTCGTTCTACAGACGTACAAACGAACAACTCTTTCCAGCACAAAAGAATACCTTCTTCTCAAGGTATTAAAAACAGCTCTACAAGGTGTTAAAATATGACTCTCCCTATTTCGCAGCTACCTGTGTATCTAAGGCGAACTAAAACGTCATTTCATGTACACGCACGAAGAACACATGGCGATTTCCAAATCTCGCCATCGTAGTACAGAATGTCAACAAGTATTATTAGAAATGACCGTGGTCACAACCAATCATTTGCATAGCTTTTGCCGACTGTTTACTTGAATCGACAAACCGACATGCAAAAATCGTGCTCATGCGAGTCATTTTTACGTTCTAAATGAACAGGACATTTCTTTCAAAATATCAGACCCTGTAAACACAATCAGCTTAATAAAAATATACGACAATACAAAAATGAAATAAAAAGAATTCAAATTTTAACACACAAGTAATTAAACTAGATGGTCGTAACACTTTCCCCCTTAAAGAAAAAAGAAAGATTTATGTAATAACGCTTTCTTTTTTTACCAGATGTAAATTATACATGAGGTAAAAAAATTACATAAGAAGAACTCTTATGAATTATACAAAGGTGTATATAAAAATGTCATTTCTATACACGGGAAAGTGCATCTGCAATTGAATTGCCTTTTCCTTAGATGTGCCTGATGTCAAGATTGTACTCTTGCAAAAATAAAATCTATCTCAATAGTCTTTGATTTTTATTTTTCATTCTGTTGATGAAAGTAAGGGGGTTGTGATCACTAAACACAACAACCGGAGAAGGAGCTAAGCTGATACAAACTTCAAAATGCTGCAATGCCAATATTAAAGCCAAGCATTACTTCTCGATTGTTGAGTAGTTTCTTTGGTGTTTATTTAATTTCTTAGAGAAATAACACACTGGATCTTCTACACCATTTTTGTCATCTTGAATCAAAACTGCTCCAACCCCAACATCGCTTGCATCCACATATAGTTTGAATGGTTGACTGAAATCTGAAGCTATTAAAACTGGTGCACTTTTAAGTATGGCCTTTCACCTATCGAAAGCCTCTTGACATTTCTCAGTCCAAAGACTGTTTTTTATATCTCAACAAGTTTGTCAGAGGTTCAACAATATCAGAAAAATTAGAACAAAATTTGCGATAGTACCCAGCCATACATAAAAAGCGCATCAGCTGCTTTTTACTGACAGGCACAGGAAATTCAGAAATAGCCTTGACCTTAGCATCTATGGGTTTAACTTGACCATGTCTCGCAATATGTCCTAGAAAAGTAACACAAGCACGGCAGAACTCACTTTTAGATAAAATTAATAGTCAAATTTCCTTCAGTGAGTCTGTCGAAGAACTTCCGAATTCCGAAGATTTGTTGTTCCAAGATCAGTAGAATCCGACTGAATTCCTTCATTCAAATCCTCAGTTGGTGGGACAGGTACATCTAAATTAATTGCATGATATACCTGGTTATCTCTTTCGACATGCTCCTTTAACATATTGATGTGGCACAGTTGTTTTTGTTTTCGCCTATCAGGAGTTTTATAATGTAATTTAAATCACTTATTTTCTTTTCAACCGTGTATGGACCATAATATTTTGCCTGAAGAAGATTTCGTGGAATAGGCAAGAGAGCTAGAACTCTATCACCAGATTGAAAACTCCTATCCCTTGAGATTTTATCATATCTTAATTTCATCTTTGATTGAGTAGAGTGCAAATTTGCTCTTGCGACCTCACAAGCCTTTGACAATTTATACTTGAAATCAGAGACATAATCAAGAAGATTAAGTTCTGTTTCTTCATTTGAACGAAGTTTCTCTTTCAATAACTTTAAAGGTCCACGCACAGTATGTCCAAATACCATTTCAAAGGGACTCAGTCCTAAAGATTCCTGAACGAACTTTCTAACTGCAAACAAAAGTAAATGAATGCCTTCATCCCAGTCTTCACCTATGTCAAAACAATATGACTTCATCATCTTTTTCAGAGTTTGATGAAATCGCTCCAATGCCCCTTGGCTCTCAGGATGATAGGCAGATGATTTGAACTGTTGAATGCCCAACTCATGCATGGCTTGCTGGAAAATTCCAGACATGAAATTTGACCCTTGATCCGATTGGACAAATTTGGGAAGGCCAAATTGAGTAAAGAACTTTATCAAAGCTTTTACTATGTTTTTGGTTTTAATATTCCTCAAAGGAATTGCCTCTGGGAATCTTGTTGACGCACACATTATGGTCAACAAATATTGATTGCCTGACTTGGTCGTTGGTAAGGGACCAACACAATCTACCATAATTCTACTGAATGGTTCGTCAAATGCAGGAATTGGTTGCAGATGAGCTTTGGGTATCTTTTCATTTGGTTTTCCTACCATTTGACAAGTATGACAAGATCTACAAAACTTGCACACATCACTTTTGATTTTTGGCCAATAGAAGTGAGACAAGATCTTGTGATACGTTTTTATTTATTCCTAAATGACCAGCCAGAGGAGTTTCATGGGCCAAACAAAGTAATTCCTGTCTGTAAGGTTTAGGAACCACAATCTGATATTTTACTGACCATTCGTCACTAGCGGGTACCTCGGGAGATCTCCATTTTCTCATAAGAACTCCATTTTTAATGAAGTAACAGACAGGTACTTCAGTAGCTTCAGTTTCACTAATGGCCATCTGAAACAAACAGGAGATCTCAGGATCTTTCTCCTGTTCGACGACAAGTGATTGTCGTTTCTCACCCTGATCAGAAAAAAGAGAATGAGTATTCAAAAGAGGATCACTATCATCAATACCTTTAGATTGATCCAAATTAGAAGTGAAAGTGACCTCATCGAAAGCCTGACCAATACATGTGTCAGCTAAAGGAATACATTCCTTATCAAAATCATTCTCAAGAGCTTTCTTTGACATAGCTCTGGTAAATGCACAAGCTGGATATAAATCAGGGATTTCTTTTTCAATAGGATCAACTTTCTGATCCAAAGAAGGCTTGTCAGTTACAAGTGGATTAACCACAACCTTGTCTCCAGCTAGGTCATTGCCTAGCAACAAATGAATGCCCTCAACGGGTAAAGTAGACACTACACCGACTGTCACATGTCCTGAAACTAAGTCTGATGACAAATTAACAGAATGGAGAGGAACATTAACAAAGCCGCAGTCTACTCCCTGAATGAGAAAACTCTCATTAGAACAAGCCTTCTCAGAAGAAGGAAAAATACCTGAAACTAAAAGACTCTGAGAAGCTCCTGTATCCCTTACAATTTTCATAGGGATAGGATTGGCCAAATCACCCAAGAGTGATATGTAACCCTTCGACACGAATGGCTCAAAATTCTCCACAATAAAATCAGACTGGGGTTTTCAAATCCAACAAAGGTATTGTTTTCAATACATGACCGTGACCTTAACCTCTTAAACATAAGAGCATTTTGGATAGGTCTATCTTGATTCTGATGCCTATATTTCAATTTGAAGCAATCAGAAATGACGTGTCCTTTTCTCTTACAATAGGTACACGTAGGAATAGACAAGGGTTTTGAATCAAGTCTGTCAGAAGCTTGATTTTTAGAATTTGTGCCAGATTGAGTATTAGTAGGAGTCGTATTTGATTGAAACACTCTTCTATCAGTAAACTGCTGAGTGAAAGATTTGCTTACCGCAGGAACTTTATGAGTTAAGGAATACTCATCAGCAGCAAGAGCAGCATTTTCCAAGTCTTTGACCTCATGATCTTCAAGGTGATTTTTGACCTCAATAGGAATACAATTTTTAAACTCTTCGAGTAAAACCAGTTGTTCGAGTCTTTCATAATTATGTTCAATTTTCTCAGACAGGCACCATCTCTTGAACAACTGTTCTTTTTTTCTAGCAAATTCAACATAAGTGTGTCTAGTTTTTCTTTTGTAGTTTCTGAACTTTTCCCGATAAGCCTCAGGGATTAACTTGTAACCCTTCGAAATGCATTCCTTAACCAAATCATAGTCAGAACTTTGTCGTACTGACAGAAATATATAGATATCTCTGTCCTTGCCATAAGTACACTCTGCAATAATTGAGTCCAATACTCCCTTGGCCATTTCGAATTCTCAGCAACTTTTTCAAAAAGAATAAAAGATTTGTCTACTTCCTTTTAACTAAAAGGGGGAACTAACTTGATATTTCCTAAAATATTAAAGTTTTAACTTGCACGAGAAGTGGAATCGTGCCTGTCACTTGCTAGATCCAATTCTTTTATTTTAATTTGAAATTCATTTTCATCCTTCTCTTTTTGCATCTGTCTCTCTCTCCCTTTCTTCAAATTGCATTTGTTCTCTTTGTAATTCCATTTGTCTTTCTTTTTCCCTTTCTTATATTTGTCTTTCTTTCTCCCTCTCTCTTACCTGTCTATCTATCTCCTCCTTTTCAGATTGTAATTTCATTTTGTTCTTTTTGTAATTCTATTTGCCTTTCTTTCTCTCTTTCATTTTCCTGTCTATATTTCGCCTCCTTTTCAAATTGTACTTTCATTTGTTCTTTTTCTTTTTCTCTCTGAAACTCGAGCTTCCTCACCTCAACTTCCATCTTGTATTTCATTTTTAGTTCCATTGTCTTAATGTCAGAGTATTTCACAGACTTACTGACAGATGCCAAAACACTTTTGTCAAAAATACCCTTCCCTACCAAATATTGAATTAAACTATTTTTGATTTCTTGTTTTGTCAAGGAAGTTTTTGCTTCAGAAAGTTCGTACTTTCTGGCAAGTTCAAGCAACTCATCCTTTTCCTTATCTAACTGATCCAAAGTTGGACTAGAAAGAAAACTCTCCCCTTTTGACATTGTGAAAGAAAGCCTGTTGTTTTCATTAAGATGTCAAGTAAAATGTGAAATGGAACTTGGGATTTGAACTAGCGGAATTTAAAATTCAATTTTTAGCAACATTCATATATCAGCCAATTTCTTATATCAGCCAATTTCATATATCCCGAAGGATGAGCAGCCCAATTTTCTTTATGTTACGTATCGGCTCATTTAAAGTAACATAAAGAAAAGAGTGACGACAACAAGCTTTGTAAATTTTAAGAAAAATAATTTATTTCCCTAGAAAACACGGTGAAAAGGTGAAAATATGAAATAGGACTTACGATTTGCGAAAAAAATCCAAACATTTGTCCTAGAATTGTGAAAAATAAATAAGTCCTATCAATTAACAGTTCTAATTGAAGTAGTCTGAATCTCAATTTCGTTCCAAGATGGCGGATGATGATGTCAGACGAAAGTCTTACACAAATGTCCAGAGTTTTCACTGTGAATCACAATTTGTACTATTCTGTTCCAATTTAGAATTAATTTCACTAAATGTCTTTGTCCAAAGCCAGTTATGTATAGTTCTCCAGGGAAAATAATTATTATTTAAAAGGTAGAAGAAGTACAGCTATCATCCATAACAAAACACATGTCGTTCTACAGTCGTTCTACAGACGTACAAACGAACAACTCTTTCCAGCACAAAAGAATACCTTCTTCTCAAGGTATTAAAAACAGCTCTACAAGGTGTTAAAATATGACTCTCCCTATTTCGCAGCTACCTGAGTATTTAAGGCGAACTAAAACGTCATTTCATGGATGCACACGAAGAACACATGGCGATTTCCAAATCTCGCCATCGTAGTACAGAATGTCAACAAGTATTATTAGAAATGACCGTGGTCACAACCAATCATTTACATAGCTTTTGCCGACTGTTTACTTGAATCGACAAACCGACATGCAAAAATCGTGCTCATGCGAGTCATTTTTACGTTCTAAATAAACACGACGTTTCTTTCAAAATATCAGACCCTGTGAACATAATCATCTTCATAATAATATACAATAATACAAAAATGAAATAAAAAGAATTCAAATTTTAACACACAAGTAATTAAACTAGATGGTCGTAACACTATAAACTCTCACTCGTTTACTGATGTGTGAGTGTGTGTGTGTTTGCGTTCGCGTACGTTTGTGCGAATAGTAGAGTGTGCGTTTTTTCTTCTCTTCCCGTCCATGTGGGTGGTATAGTGTGTGTGTGAGTGTTTTATGCATTCGCATTCTTTTCTGTGGATAATATATTTGGTGTGTTTATGCGTTCGCGAACGTTTGTGTAGATAGTCGGTATGTTTTGTTTTTTCTTCTCTTCCCGTCTGTGTGGATAGTATATATGGTGTTTAATGCGTTCTTATTCGTTTGTGTGGATAGTAGGTATGATGTGGGTTTTTTTTGTTTTGTTTTTTTTCTTCTCTTCCCGTCTGTGTGGCTAGTATAGTGTGTGTGTGTGTGTGTTTTATGCATTCGTGTTTATTTGTGTGGATAGTATATTTAGTGTGTATTATGCGTTCGCGTACGTTTGTGTGGATAGTATGTATGGTGTGTTTTTTCTTCTCTTCCCGTCTGTGTGGATAGTGTATATGGTGTATTTTACGCGTTCGCGTTCGTTTGTATGGATAATAGAATGGTGTGGGTTTTTTTCTTCTCTTCTCGTTTGTGTGGATAGTATAGTGTGTGTTTTAGGCATTGACGCTCGTTTGTGTGGATAATAAGTATGGTGTGTTTATGCGTTCCCGTCCGTTTGTATGGATAGTAGATAATGTGGGTTATATGCATGCGCGTTCGTTTGCTCGGATAGTAGATAATATGTGAACTGAATGTAAGGGATGTTTTCCTTCACATCCGTGCTCCACGGATATAAAGCAGAGCGTTCGTCAGTCTGACTACCCGCGTTGACTAGTCAACACCTTTCAAAATAAACCTGTTTACCGAGTTGTTACTGGATGGTGGATGGAGCCTATGTGGTGGAAAGACTTCAACAGTAATGGAGGTTCCCAGGCAGTCTAGACTTTGCGATCAGCCTGAAAGTAGCCAGGGATCTGTTGCAAGGCATGATAGAGGAGGAAGTAGAGAAGTTAAGAAGCTTCATCCCTCCTAAATATGTGAGAGTGGGCACCTTGAAGCAAAGCCTTGATGTTGTCATCGAAGTGAGGTACTTTTTTCAAGAGATATTTAATTTTCCAGAATGGTCTTTTGTCAAATGGGGTTTAGACCAGTTGAAGAAAGCGGAAGACATGATGAAAAAGGTATTGGAAGAAGAAGTGAAGAAGATTAAAGAGACATGTGCAAAAGAGAGAAAGGACAAAGAAAACAAAAAGAAGAAAGAGGAGTTTGAGAGACTGGACAATAACTTAATCAAGGTACAGGAACAGTTTAGAGCTATGGGGCATCCTGACTGGATGCCAGAAAAGGAAAAGACGAAGAAGAAGAAAGGAATTATAGAGAAAGTGAGAACGTTGTGGAAGAAATGGAGAACATAAAAGAAGAACCCAATGGCCCCTTTCAGGGCCACTTTCATATGCCTCGAAAAGATATTTATTCTTTCTTCCCTATATGTTATCTATATGTTGTCTATGTCTGTGTCTATTTTTTATTTGTCTCTACATAGGGTAGCCGCGCGTATTCAGGTCAGCCACTTGCCACATTGTTACTAATCTCCAGTACCGTGACGTCATCCCATCTGTTCCATTCCTACTGTCTCCATCCTCAATCTTGGGGCTATAGTGCCGGGGCCTGTTTTTAACATTACGGTCAACGTGGGGCTATGTAGCCCCCTATTACTACTCACGCACACGAAGATGAGCTATTTTGGTACTATGCCAGAACCTACACACAGCATTGATAATTTCTATCCTGTCTGCAACTTCTTAAATTTTCAAGTCAGTGTCATTAAATGTAGCTATAAATACCTAATTAGTTCGTGTGAAAAGAAGTTGGTACCTTTACCTACATTTAATGATGTTGACCTGAAAATTTACTGAATTAATGACAGCATAAAATTCTCGATGCTGTGTGGAACGAACTAAAACAGAAGACACTGTTCTACACACTGGCAATAACATCACTGGCTACAAAAATCCAAACTCTCTTTAGAGCACCCGTATAGCCGGCAACAACTACACATGTGTTATGTCAGACTTTAACCTCTGTCAAATAAATCCAACCGGCTCCCGTTGAATTAACCATTGCAAGCAAATGAAAATTCGTGCACTTACCAATAAGGGCTGTTCATTCGTCAGTTCACACGCTATTCCACAAGACGATTTCCAGTAGCGTGTCACTATACCAGTAATAGCACCACTGTTAAATTTCCAGGACAGAAAATATACGTTTCCAGGAATGTCATGAATTAGACATCTCCTCGCAGTCATTGCACTCTTCGCTAGAGCTGTGTAATTTGTTCCGCACCGTTGCCATTCTTAAAAGAATTTTCCAGACTGAAGAGGTCAAATTTATACGTTCTCCTTATAATTATCCGTATGAAAGATATTAATTGCTTATTGTTATTTTCATTAACAGTTATTTTCAGTTGATTAGATGAGCTAACACAGTAATAATACCAAATGATTTTTTTGTTTATATTTTTTGGGGTGTAGAACTTGTGTACTTAGTGTTGACTGGGCACCCCATTCACTTTATTAACATATTCGTATTAATGAGCATTTACAAAGATAAAAGCACGTCGCTCGAGAAGCTCATGATATAATATTTGCACCACGAAAAAAATATAGCTTGTTTTTTTCTTTATTTTTATTTTTTCCTTTCTTATGAGCTGCATATATAGCTAGCTCCTACTTAGGTAATTATTTAGTTTTCATAAGTGTACAAAACCAGATAACCT
>JAECUM010018961.1:0-24997 GCA_016617855.1 Megalonaias nervosa
ATGGCTTTTACTTCGGAGTGGGTTAAGAGATGGTGGGGACGTGTCACGTGAATGGTAGAAACCTAGCGTGGAAACATATATTTATATATTTATGTCTCTTATTGTCACAGCAGTGTCACAATAATTGTAGGATCTTTCAAACTATATCTCATAAGCTTATAAAAGAATGAGGATAATAGTTTCATCTCAATGGTTAAAATATAAATTATGAAGGAAACTGTAATTCTTCACTCTCACATACATTAAGATACTTACTCATTTGTCAGTCTCTGCATTACGTTTTCCAGCGTTAAGGAAATAACTACATCTAGAAAATGGAAACTCCAAATGAATATATTTATCAACTACAGTCACAGATGTTTGCATCTCAGCTTACTTCTTACTTTGCTTCATCGATTATGATCTTCCTTCTATTGGCTTTGACGTCTGACTTGGAAAGCTTATGTTATTTGCTACAACTATTCAAAGTCTCAGCAAAATATACAGAATTATACAGACAGATCTAGAGTATAAAAATGTTAAAAAATCTCTCTTCTTCTCTCTGTCTTTCTCACCCTGTCTCCTTCTCCCCCCCCCCTCCGAATTTTTATAATTTGCTTCTGCAAAGAAGCATCGGTAATTCCAATTCTATCTGGGTTTTTTTCAACTTGTATTCCCATAATGTAATATCAAGACCAGATACAGACAAAACCAACATAAATCAAAATTATGCAAACAAATATTTCATTTTCCAAAAATTCGGAATCAGAACTTTCTTTATCTCTTGCTTTGTTGAAGTAGCTTTTGCTACAGACAAAGCATAATACAAACTAAAGAAACTCTTCCTTTTTCTTAGTCTCCATCTCTTTCTGGGTAGGATTTAAAATGAAGCTCTCGACCTTAGATGAGATTGTGAAGATTTGCTGGATCCACTAAAGATTTCTCAAACGGGTGAAATTAAAAAGTCTTTACTACATACAATGAAAAGTTTTCAACAATGTCAATCTAAATTTCAAATACAATTTGAATTTCTCTGAAACCTTTTAATGAAATTCAGAACCGCGATGAGCCCCCAATGTTTGTAACAACTCTACGAATAATAATATATAAATGAATGAAGTGAAACTCACAAGTTAGGTAAAATTCAATAACAATTTATATTCCTAAAATTCAAAGTGAAAATTCATAACACACTGACATGATTGTGAATTAAATCATTAATGTCCAATTGCAATGTGCAAGAATATAAAATGCTGAGAATGGTTTCCAACAGTGTTCAATATCCTGATATGCCAGTTGTCTTGAATATTGTAACCTAGTAGATGTCTTTTATGTACAGATATATCAATGAGGAAATCATTCAATTCTGAAATCTAAAATGTCTTTAAATCAATTCCCAAAAATCCCGAAATAGCTTCTTAGCCTAAATGTAAATGAGCTCTTTCTAATTTCAAATTGCATAATATAAATAATTAATTCCTCTCAACTATATTTACTGGAAGATGAAGAACTGAATTATGCAGTAGAACTGGTATGTATCTAATAGTTGCAACGGAAAGGGTAATCAAGCTATTTCAAAGATAAAATGTTAAGCCATGTTTTTTTCATAGCCACTGCACTATAACTAGCGTCAACGTTCCCAAATGTTGTGCAGCCTACAATACAATTGTTTAGTTTTGAAATGTTACCACGCGTGACTTCATTAATATGACTGTCGATGTCGCACCCGAGCCTTCGAGTCATTTTTGTTTTTTAAATTTTTCCAAAACACTTTCAAAGAAAAGATCGATGAAACATGCAAGAGATATCAGTGAAGAGTAACATTAAATCGTATGACGAGACTAAATATAAATGCGCATTTTCTCTCAGCAGAATAGCAATATGGCTGTATTCATGGTGCGCTCGCTCAATTACTCACCACCACGTGGCGATACCGATATTCTTCATCTGACGGTCATTTGCGGATCTCTCAGTATCAAACATATCTGTTCCAAAGGATAACAAATTGCAGTATGTTTTACAGTTGTTGTACATTTTACATTTGTCATTGGTTTCAACTTTGAAAGCAGATTAAATTAAATTTCACACACACACACACACACATGCACGCACGCACGCACGCACACACACACACACAGACACACACACACAGAGACACACACACACACACACACACACAGACACACACACACACACACACACACACACACACACACACACACACACACACACACACAACGTTATTTCCACATATTACGTGTTGATGAAAATGATTATAGGAAATACTTCCCGATCCCGACCTGTTTCTCTAGATTGGGGTTTCCTGTATTAAATAAGGATCAGCCTGTAATTTAATCTAAAGGATGAAGCACACCAAAGACACTAAAGTTGTAGCTATTAACCTCAACTGTAACATTTGTTTGTATAGTGATAAATATTGTGCATAAAATCAAAATCTTTAGGACACGTTATATGACATTTAAATATATAACAGTGATTGAAAGAAATTCATAAAAGAGCATTGACATTATTTCAGCAGTTTGAATTATCGGATCCATACTTACTAAACAGTTAACCAATACTTGGTTATATTGTGCCAAGTAAGTGGGAGCTAAGTGCCTTTCCCAAAGGCAAACACAGGTGAAACCAATCTGCGAATATAGTATCTTCGGAATATAGTCATTCGACAGATGGAAACCGACCATTCTATTCCCACTCATATGGTTTTCGCAGATATTCTTTTACAGGCGTATCGGTACACCCAGACTATGACTGATAACAATCTTAAAAAAATGTTTTACGCATAGCTATTGTTTTTCAAAGTCAATGATTCCATGTTAATTATCAAACTTTAAAAGAACCACCATCTCAAGATAAGAGGCAAAATGGGAAGAAAACCTATGGATATAGTTTTCAGAGAAATATGGCAGTGTTACAGAAACATACATAATTTGAAGTTGGCTATAATAACCAATAACATAAGCTTATTAGCTTTTGTTCTAAGCATGTTTGTTATGCCCGCAAAAATATAATAATGCAAAACAATCTCGAGTCTATTTTCGAATCTCAGCAGCCTAGCTGTGTTCTTTCACTTGTATCAGGTGATCAGTTCTTCAAATAGTCTGACAATAGCATCGGATCAAGCGAGAAGTTAAAACAACACAAAATACACGTAGATACAGACTGAGGTCGATGAAACTCCACAAACAAACCTGTTTTTTCAACTAAAGGCTCGCCAATTCAGCATTAACAATTTGCCTACTAAGACCAAGAAAAGAATATTTGTGAAATTTTATTAACACAATTGAATATGATGAAATAATAAAAAGTATATTTAAATACCCATCATCACTATTGTCTTCATTTGCAAAAACATTTTCTCTTTCATTTCGAGATGTCTTTAAAGAAAAATAATGAACTGAATTAGGTCTTTATTCCAGAGGCCAGACCAAGAAGCTTAATTCAAGAGTTTGCAGATTTTTTTCTTCAAAACAGAGTTCCCATAATATTCTGCTACTAAATTTAGGTTTCTCAAATCATGTAAATTTACATGAAAACAAAATCAGCATAAACACACACAATATAAATATCAGTATAAACTAGATCAATAATAATGAAATACAGACAGTTTTATGTAACACAGTATTTTATTCCGGAAAAGTGAAATTTCATAGGACAAGACAGGATGTTCTGACTTTCAATAGCCTAAAAATTCGCAATTTGTTTTACTGGTTAATTGAAGTCAAGGGGTGGAAGTGTAGTACGTTAATAATAACAAACCACGTCAATTCCGGTATATCAGTATATTGGCTAACTTACAAAGACTTCAAACAACCCACTTTTTTTCAAATACCCTTCGCAACCGTTGTTTGAAAACTACGTGTATGGTACATGTGACCGAACAGACAACTGATACATTTAATAGAATATGGGCACAACCCCAGTCAAAACAGAAGGCTAACGAACATATCCAGCACCATGATTACACAGAAAATGGTGACCATAGCGAAGCGGTCATTCAAGATATGCATGCAGAATGGGCCAGCGATGCGAGAAACGGATCGAATAAGATGTTGACATGAATGCATTAGAGCTTGTGGAAAGTGAGAAAAACTAGATATATGTCATTCTTTTGAACGTCTTTTTCATATTCTTGACAGACACATATAGTACATATATTTCTCATATAGAGTTTAAAGGTACCAGGTCTATCATTTGCTCAGAACATTTGTCAAGTACAAAGCAAAATGATTTCAGCAGATTTTATTTTCTATTTTTATTCTATTCAAGGCAAAGTCTGGTAAAAGATATCTGATTGTACAAAGTCATTTGTATTTTATTGTTTGGTGAAGATTAGAAAAGGGTTACTTTGGTTTTGATGACGATGTTTATATTCCATCTTACATTCAAACATTGATCGGTTTATTATTTTAGAAGAAATGTCTTTATATCCTTTTTGTTTACTGAATTGGCAGAAAAAGCAGAAGAACTAAAAGTATCCTAGATACGTTTCATGCATACTATATCAGATGGATTTTATTCGTAAACATTGATTCAGCATTCTCATTATATACAATTTATACCGATCTTTCTCGTTATTTATATTGTTTGCTTAGTTGATGTTTTTCACTACGTACATTTTATACGTACTTTACATTTCTTATTATGCGTATTTTATACCTTTTGTTTTTATTATATACATTTTATTCTTCCTTGACATTTCTTATTATATACATTTTAAACTTACTTGACGTTCCTTAATATGTACATTTTACACTTGACGTTTCTCATGCATATTTTATAAGTACTTGACGTTTCTTATTAATTACATTTTTTATTTCCTTGGTATTGTTGATTTGGTACATTGTATTTTATTTGTACGTGATATTTCTCATTAATTTTTTATACATACTTGACGTTGGTCATTATGTAGATTTTTTACTTTAAGATTCACATTTTCTACATTTTGATACTCACTTAATATTTCTTATTATGCACAAATTTCACTTACTTCATGTTTTTTGTTATGTACAAATTTCACATACGTCATGTTTCTATTTATAAAAATGGTACTAACACCTGCCTCGCTAGGCGCTCAGCATTAAGAGGTAAGCGTTAGGACTGGACGGCATGGTGTCCGGAAAATGTAGTTGGGTGGGACATCATACTGCGGCATGATGCTCCAGTGCTAGACATCATATAAACTGCCACATTGTAGACATCGTAGCGATATGACTGAAGAGTATTTAAAGCTAACGTTATTTATATGTACATCATCTACTTTTATCGTTTCTCATTAAGGACATTTTTCAACTTTATGTTTCTCATTACGTGGATTTAATAATAAATATATCACATCATGTACACATTATAACTAACGTATCTTGGGGAGATGACATAGGTTTGGCCAAAGTTCAAATCTCGGTCGGTCTATATTTACATAGCATACCTGTAGTGATGTTGAAGGTCGAGAGACATATAGAGGAGTAAGGTTGTTGTCAACAGCACTTGACCAAAGGGTTTGTTTAATTTTCTTCACGTTACTTTGACATGAGTTTTTACATGTTCTTTCAAAAACGGTAAAAATATTAAACATATGAATAAAGAGAGATGAATACCTTTCTTAATATTTTGTATTGTGTATAATGTATTATTTGTAATATGTTATACCAATGAAATTCCTTTTCTACCTGTACTGAATCTTTGGTTTTGATTTCTCTTAATCTGAGTCCAGAACTTTGGAAATTCTACATGAAATGCCATGTCAACCTAATGTTTACCACATTTTTATAATACTTTCAGTAACAGACCCTCTAAATATAACTGACTTTTCAAGAAATGAACTTTGGCCCTCATGAGGGTTATTCGTTTATGTCTTACATTTTACAGTACGTCTTGTTTACTTGCAAATTAATCATTACTGCAATAACATCTGGGCAGAAATCATTTGTATTGTTATATTCAGATTTTGATTTTGGTGCAATTATTTATCATTCCTTGGAAATACAAAGTGCTCAATTATATTCTTAGAAAATGTAATTAACTGGGAATTATAGTGAATTCAAGCAAGGAAACCTTGGATTTCGTTACTGTGATTCAACAAAACACTGTTGGCAAATCAGTACAATTCAGGACATTGATATATTATTACATTAGAGACTACCGTCTACTAAAGTCACATCAACACATTTAGTGTTAGAAATTATTTGGACTAGCACTAAAGATTAGTCAGACCTTTATTTATTAGGACCTATTTTAATAATTCTATCATTATTTGGTATTTAATTCGCAATACCGTAAGTTTGTTTTACATTTTCTCTTTGTATTTTAGAGAAATAAATTGTGTTGAATTTTGTTAAAAAAAGTTGTTCCTTTTGTTCTTTTCTTTTACTTTATTAAAGACCTTATAGTCATTACAGAAAATATTAGCTTGTTATATTTATACGAATTTAAATATCACTTTAACAGTCATAATATGTAATTACATTTAGAACCTTATCCCCTTAAAACAGGCGCAATGTATCAGTATCAGCACTTTTATGTTAGTAGTGGCAGTCAATCTGCCATTAGCCTTTTTTAACTCACAGCAGTGTACCTCACATAATTAAGTGAGACCACGGCACGCTATTACACTGCATTTTAAAGATGTGATAGACAGATAAATTTCTTTTAATCTTAAAAGTAACAGCACCATTGAATTATCCCCCAACCAAGGATTTTATATTTTATGGATAGTATATATTGGCCACACGTTCGGCTGAATGTCTGTTTTGAATTCTTTTCCAAAAAGGGTGTTTGTCCATTAGTTGGGGATATTTTTTCTCGATACAGAATAAACATTAGAATCTTGCTTACACATTCCAGACCCTCCTTATCTGCAGTAGCTGCCTCTTCATTTCCAGATCTATCATCGTGTCCTGGGCACCACTCCGAATTAACATGATTCAACGATTATACTGAACTAAAATGGCATCTAAAATATCAGGCTTCGATCTGCTAATTCTGCTCTTTAAAGATGTTAAAGGAAGGGAATATCCCATTTTCATCAAACTATCCCAGAATATCTGTAACAATTAATCTTGGTTCCTCTAGAAAGAAGAGGCGGTAATGTTGGATCAAAAACTACGTCTCTAGGTCAAATTGAAGCAAATCCTTGTTAGCACGATCCGTGAATGTACATAGATGAAAGCTAGATATAGATTTACAGCCCCTGGCACAAGAAAAGCCTCGTTTTTTACGAAACTCCGAATGTTTAAATTACTGAGTTTTGTTCTTTTTAAGAATGCATCATTTTAAGCCTAACACTTTGTTTCTAGGTCAAACTGAAATACAAAGTCATTGTTTATACAGAGTCAGAGAGACTGTCTTTTTTGTACTGTTGTTTGTTGTTCTGTTCAAACTCAGGTGAGCCAAGCAAGGCCATAATGGCTCTATTGTTTGTGCACGCCTTGCTTTGTTTGTTTGGTGTTTCATTTTTCAGCACATTTTATGGCTATGTATGACGGTCGATTTTTGTGGTGGAGGCAGACCACCCACTTATTACTAAATATAATCAGTATTGAATTGCTCTCGCCATCTGTAAGAACCGACACTTCTCACTTACAGTGGGAGTCGAACTCTCAGGGGTGACAGTCAAGAAGGTTTCCAGGGTCATTAACCCCCTCGATCACAGAGGGGAGTATGCCTTTAATCTTTCATTTCGTGGGCCTTTGTCATAAATAGTAGGAGGGGGGATTCGACCAAACAGAAAGTGGCGGTTATGTTGTTGTTTTTTTTGGTGGTCAAGGGCCCTCATCAAGGCCCCGTTATACGAAATGGGGCTAAAAGATTACTGATTTAGCTAAGTAGTGTTGATTCAAGTGTTTCCATTGCAATTGTTGGATCGTTTCAGAGGATTATTCTGTCTCAATTTTTCTTTTTCCATTGTGCGTGAACACACCCCCCTGGGGAATCGCTAAGTGCGAAACGAAATTTTAGAGATTCAGAGAACTGTCCAGGCTTAAGTTTAGTTTGTTAATTTATAGTCAATCAAGACCGTGCCCCCCCCCCCAGCCCCGCCCATAAGAAAACTCCTGGCACTTTAAGATGAACGACCTTTTGAGGCGGGGGGGGGGAACAGGTAAGTTGCACCTGGTTAGTTCTTTTTATAAGTTTACAATTACCCATTAAAGTATATCTCGTCTTATTTCAATGCGTCGCGGGTACACCCCTCCAACAAAATAGTGTCTGTCGCAAACGCCGACATTATGTCTACCGCGTTTGTTTGTGGGGACTCGAATCCATGAAGTCAGATGGAACGTTTGTCTGTACGTTTTTATTACCTTGGCAACTGTCTCACTTAAGAATATACGATTCAAACATTCTGGTGCAAAAATTATTCTGACCTCAGTGGCGTTGTAAGGCCCAATTAAATTTTCGTTGACTGAACATCAACTCAATTATTACAATGACGCCATGAAATCAAACACTGGCGTTCGACTTGATCTTTCCGCGAATGCGATCAGGGACACAACAGAAACCGGTGGAGTATATTAGTTTCTAGTAGCGTGAGCAGCGCTAATTGCAGCCGCGGTTTCAGCTGTTGCAAAAGCAGCTACACTTGGTGCTGTTAGAACAGCTGCCGGTATAGCACTGGAAAAAAGGAGGACATGATCTGAACACCTCAAAAAAGGAGGGGGTCTAAGATTACCAGGAACGTGGTATGGTCAAATTCTGAGACTACCGAGGACGCTTCGTTTAAGCTTCCCATGTCCACTTTTTATTTACTTGATGCTGCTCGGCGATTAAACATAAAAAACTTCCGAGGTGTTTTCCTGAGTGATCAATTATCGGAAAAAACAAATAATGTTGAAACCGGTATCATTAATCTCGATGGACGTTCTGGTCCTAGTAATCATTGGGTTGCATACGTGGTTGATCCACGCGGAGTTGTTTGTTGTGATTCGTTTAAATTGGCACCACTAGGAGATTTTTTGCTGTATAGTGGCTTAGCAGGTGACATACCAATCTGGTATTCAACATTACCAACACAGACAATAACGTTTCCACCAATATTGTCAATAATGGGTCCATAAGTACTTGCTGTATTTAAGGCCGTGTCAAGGTCATCAGCACCACCTCATAAAGTTGTGCATGAGTATACCACCAGACGGCAAGGCCGTCCAATGTCGTTTTAAACAGGTTAATTGTTTTATAATGGTAGATATTTACGGAAGATCTGCTCAAGGCAAACATTGATTTATCCAAATATGCCACAGGAGATGAACTTGCTGATCTTTTGCGTCTAGCCGATGTTGACAGAAATGAGGTTGTTGTTTTTCAGGATCAGCAATTAAGGTTAAAAACGAACAATATTCCGTTAACAGATATTATTCTACAAGTTCTAGGCGCGACCGAAGATAACTTAGTGGTGTTTACTAAAACCGGTACAATTAAAGAATCGATGGATTCAATTCTAACAGTTATGAGAGAGATTGCTGGACGTATTAGAAGAATTGGAAATATAATGTATGGCGATCTCAACTGGAGTAGAAATACAATTATCAGTATGAGAGAATCAAAATCAGACAATGACGTGCCGTTCTCAAAAATGAGCGGAAATAGCATTGACAGTTTGTGAGAACCAGAATCAAACGATGACGCTGCAACGAAGAATTACGTGGACAAGATCAACATAACGACAATGACCTCGTTAATGACAATCAATGATGGAATGATCATGTTCAGATCTGAATATACTTATTTTCGAGAAACATAAATAGGACTATAGATAATTTCTTCGGAAATCCAACGGTTATCAGCACCAAGCTCTCTGAAATTTATTCACAACTTGTTGATCTAGTCGACGTTAAAACGACAATCGAAATTTTGAACAATGAGCTCTATAACATCAACTCAAGAATCAATTCGATATACACTGAGCTCTATAAAATCACAACTCCGCTCATCAACATGGTAGACACAATAGGGTCTGGAACGGCAACATGGTCACCGGAAAACAACTTACTCAAATATACCGCTGATGTTACCGGGGTATATAAGCTCTCCGTGTTTAGCTTCGTTAAATTTGAGATACATACGAGAAATTCACTTGGGCCTTTCACCGATAGATTTTCTGTAACCGCCTTAGTTGTGTTAAGAGAAAATTTCGAGGAACGTCCACACTGGTTCCAGAAGAAAAGTATGCTAAAGGAATTATTCGTGGTTTCTGGAATTCGTCTCATAAGAATTTCACAGTTTGTAACTTAGTATATCCCATAAGGATCCCCACACAATCCTTTCGGCATAATCATGCATGCGCCTCGAAGGCATCGCTTGAAGTAATCATCGACGAGTACATGACAAAATAAAAAGAAATATAGTAGACAAATCACCGTCATCGGCAATGTTGTAACACGTGGATTTCTCGCTAGTTACTGGAACAACGACGTTAATCAGTATATTATCAGCGACGCATGTGATACCGTCTATAGTTGCAATGGATGTCTCTGTTGCTGTCGGTATTGCTGGCATACTCAATATTATCGCGAAAAAATATAGACATGTACCAGTAAAAAAATTCATGAGCACACATAATTAACTCACGCTGCGACACATGCGTGTATAACTATATCATCCATATTCTCAGCGGGTTTAAATGACGGTGCAATATTGGACAGTGAATTTACTGTAATTAG
Source organism: Megalonaias nervosa (assembly GCA_016617855.1). Classification (NCBI taxonomy): domain Eukaryota; kingdom Metazoa; phylum Mollusca; class Bivalvia; order Unionida; family Unionidae; genus Megalonaias; species Megalonaias nervosa. The sequence goes on from JAECUM010018961.1 coordinate 10,656, forward strand.
GGATATTTATTATCGACATCACAATAACTCCAAGACATCATTGCCAATGTTGTCAGCGCCACATTTAGAATCCGCCGTATAGACAATAAGAAATTACCATAAGACTGGAAATAGATGATCGGTAACACAACGCCGCCGACGTCCTCAATGATATCAGCAACGTCAACACAGCCAGAATTCGATATTGGTTTCTCAACTCTGATAAAAGCTCCTAATGGTCAGAAACTTGAAATCCCTCCGGCACAAGTATGACTTTATTATAAATGACCAATATCAGAGAAAAATCATCTGGTGGATTACACGTTAATAATTTGTTGGTATTCTTGCAAAACCACAACACTGAAATATTCTCCGTCAGGGAGGCCGCTACCATCCCAACAGGATCATATAAAATCGAGCAAATCAGTGATGAACTTCAACGTAGAATTAAATATAAAACATGAAAATATTCGAAGATCGTTATCAATGTATACTAGCCAACACTAACTGCAGCCATTGAAATATCAGCACCTATTACGCCGTCGACATATATAAGTCATCGATCAGAACCGTGCTGGGATGACCGCTGGAAGTGCTAAGTTATGTTGGGCCACCACCACAATGATCTGATTATTTATCAGACAAACAAGTATTTATGATGGGTACAAATTTTGGTCATTGAAGAACAAATTTGCAATGGTGTTTTAAGGTAGACCCTCCCTACCTGGAAAATAGAGAAAAATCTAGATGGCACACAATACGTGGTATGGTTCCACGATGATCTATTATTTCATTGGGATTTAAGACTTCCTGGAGTGATACATAGATTAAATAACCCCACTTCGACACCATTCGGTTTATTAGCGGAGGAATATAGATCTGACAAGAAAGTCTAAAGTATCTGATGGAGAAATATATACTTGAGTACCCAAATGATCTTAAACATAAAATCGTTGTGTAAGTTCAGCGTCTGAATCAAGTGAAACCTGACGCAAAAATCATTCAAACATCCATAATAGACATAGTAATTCATAAGGGTGATATGATGGGTGTTTACAGCGTAAAATACAAAACCGCACTTCTTAATTATTGTAAGATCACAGATGACAAGCTGCCTACGTTCAAACTACCTGGGTTGGGAACGGAGAAATGCATGAAGATCTCAATGACATAAATGAAGAATATATTCCGAAGATATATGCGAAATGGGAAAAAAAATTAAAAATCCGGAAAGTATTCTCCAACATAACAACAATCCAGAGGATGGTGTCGCCGGGTATTGTCAAAATCACGTCGACGATTTCTGTACGTCTGTACGCAGTCTAGGCAAGCATCATAAGGGTAGGCCCAGCAGAAATAATCTCTTTACAGCTTTTCTCCAGATATCGCGCCGGGTCATTTGAATGTGTTGGCTCCCATTAATTCTGTTTATTTACGATACCACAATCCATCGCTCTCACGAAGACGTTTTCGTCTAACCGACCAAGACTGTAATTTATTGGACACACCTAGTGGGGAATAGTCTGTTATTTTGTATGTGCGTGATAGACCCTGAACGAAACACCGTGAAGAAGAAAATAACGACAAAAAATAACGCATATCGATAAGAAAAAAAACCCAACTTTTTTTGTCGTTAAAATTTTTGTTATCGATATGAGTTATTTTTTGTCGTTTAGTTTGTTCTGTCGTTTGGGGCTATTCCTCCTTGTTGTATTCTGTCTGAATCTTAGTAGATTCCAATACAACTGTCTTCAGCGCACGCGCATTCACAGCCGCTTGAGTCTCATATTGTCAAGATAGCTCTGATCGTATTTTCTCAATGGCGCCTGTCAGTGGAACAAACTTAACTATCTCATGTTGTTCCTGTAAATACGCCAATGACGATTCCAGTTCGCGCTGAAGTAATTTCATAAATCTGTACTCAGGCACTAGTGTCTATCTGCCCTCTTCCCGTCGCTGCTGCATTATCACAAAATTATCATTGGTTTTTTCAACATCGGGTTGAATAACGACATCATCATCCTGTAATTGCTCGATCTGAGAGATAATATCGTTAATATTTTCTTGGTCCATTATAGAAGAATTGCATTTCTTTAATACAAGATTTTATTGAGACCAATTCGATAATGTTTTTCTCGATTACGTAAACTTATCGTGATGAATCCATGCCTGGCCTTCTGAGCATGTGCGAAGAAGTTTTAAACTTACCTATGTCCATGTCGCGGGGACACCATGTCTGATGAATATTTCGAAGCGTTTGTATATCAACCCGGTTAAAAATAACCAAAAATTGCAATTATCTCTGATCAGTTTGGGAATCTGAATATACCGTTGAGTGACGTAAACAACATCTGTTTTTCTATGTCTGCTTCGTGAAAATATTCTGGCTGAATTTGCTTGTTTGTCAAACATGACATCATCGTAAACCACAACATTGTTGATATCCCCGTTAAGATCCTCGACGGACGGAGCTTCTTCGATGTCTGTGATAAATTCAATGCAAGACAGTCACTGGTACAAAATTTCCGAGAGGAAGCTCGTTGAAAATAGCACGCAGGCATGTACAGGTAAATGTGTAAAATGCGGCACACAAAAATATAATTTTGTGATTATTCCTGTTGCAAAAAAAGGTGGCGATATTGCTAAGGCACTCGGAAAAATACCTGGAACACCATGGGCTAAGTATCCTGGGGACAAATATCTTCCAGGATATAATTACTGTGGTCATGGAACTGGTCTTGATATCAGATGGACGAAAACAATCAAGCAAAACCGGGCGAATTTCCGGTAAATGCGATTCATCAAGCATACCATAAAGAATAAAAATATCCGAGAATCACTCGATAATTGGTTGATAAGATCGGCGATGAAAGGTAAAATAGCTTTGGGAGCTTAGCTCTCGAGCTGGCAATTAAACGCCGACAATTATATAATGGAGTCGATTTATTTTAGTCCATGTCCCAAAACGATTCAACATGAACGGTTTGATGTCAGCACACCCAAAGAAATTCGTCAGGCTGATATTTTGTTTTACCACATGACGTGTCTAAACGGCACAAATACAAATGCACGTTGACTGTCGTAAATGTTGCAAGTAGATACAAAGAGGCTGAACCGTTATCGTCTAAAACAGCAACTGACGTCTCAGCAGCGTTTGAATGAATTTGTTCGCGAGGCACATTGGAGTCTCTGAAATTACGGTACGCAGTATTTCACACTGAACTTCGTCAGGTTGTGATTTGATTATTGATTTCAGTCGTTGCAGTTATTCATCCTGTGATCTATGGTCGTAGAAAACATCTTCATAGTGGCTAGCATAGCTGATCAACCATTCGTGTGGTGATCCACCTGTGAACGGCGGAGGCTGTCCATGATCGCCACACGTGATACTTGCAGTAGATTTTGTTAATAACCAATCAAGAATGTACAAATCTCATCGGAGATAATTATTCTCTGAATATAGTTCTCACCCATTCGTTCGTGCGTCCATGCATCACCTCGCCATCTAAAGAAACTATGATACGTACATGCGCTGACACCACATTGTCTCATCTCTCTGGCAAGCCGGTTTCTTGGCGTCAACACAATCCTGTCAGACTTTGTAAATAATTCTATCGCACGTGTTGTTTTACCAGATCTACCTGGACCATTCAGACAGACCGTCCTATATCTCGTGATTGGGTCGTTTACTGACAGTGATGATGAAATATGTGTGTAATGTGTCGAATTTTGAAGTAGTACTGAATCTTCAAGCTGAATAAATTGTGCATCAAAATTTTATCATAGTCAAGCCAGAAAAAGACTTTGAGAAAGATCACTTTGACATTTCCCTTATTTCATCTGTGAAACATAGAAGGACCTACGTTTAAGGTTCAGTGGAATTGACCCAGTCATTGTAACGGTATCTTGGCAGAAAGTACATTAGAGCCACTGACCGTATCTGTTTGGAAAAGAACTTCATGTCAAATAATTGATCTTCAAAATAAAGTTGATTGCTTCGTATTCTAGGCTGTCAGAATCTGATGAAAGACATGATTATTTGCTAGAAAATTTAGGAACAGTTGCTTTCGATTGGTCAGTTAAAATTAATGCATACACTTTGGAAGTTATGGGAGTTTAAATTTACCGACTTAAGTCAAAATTAGTTAGTCCGATTTTGCTTTGTGGGAAGACAAAAAGGTCCGACTCCGGTGGAAAACTTAAAGTATAGAGTTTTCCCTAGTTAACAAGTAAAGAGGCTAGATAGCTGTCTTGAAAGGAAAAAACAGGCTATAGTGCTAGGACGCACGATTGTGTGGAAAAGAAACAGCATTAAGGTACGCATTTTTAATTTCCATGTAATTTTCTATTTTGTTGTTTGTTTCTATGCAAATATGTTTAATATGCTTATGATTCATGCTATGTATCGTTTATTCAATTTCATAGACATCTGTTGATTTGCTAGAGTTGTTATGCAATTTATTTCTTTAATTTTACAGTTATTAGTTCATTGATACAATTGAAGGATTGCATGTAATCCAAATATTCAAATATGTAGTATTTCATAGGGATTTATGATGAAATCCAAAATATTCAAATGTGTAGTATTTCATAGGGATTTATGAATTAATCCAAACATTCAAATGTGTACTATTTCATATGGTTATATGAAGTAATTTCCTTTGTCTGTAGAATGATACTGTTTATCGTGAGTTAATGATAATTGCATACTTATATATGATTGTGTAATGCTTAAATGATCTTACAGGTTACTGATTACTGTAAGCTAGAATTTAGTGAATCTTATACATAGTAATCGAGCATTTACCTTACTGAGTGGAACTGACTATTTAGATGTAAGAAGACGTATAGTAGCTTATGCTGATATATACGGCAACATTATTTGTATACAGCGCAAGTGTTAATTTCTAGTCAATCGCTGCGTGAGACGAGGACGAAGAACTGTCGAATTAAGGTCATTTGTACTTGAGATAACGATTGTACCTTACCTCAAATACAGTAAATTTGTAAGGACCGTTATCGTTAAGGTCACATTATGTCAGGATGTATGCAGTATGGATAGCTATTTACGTTTCTAAATAACGAAAGTAAGAGAATTTTATGTACGGATTGGTGGTGATACATATAGAGATTTAGTGGTAATCTTGTCATTTAAGGGAACAGCTTTATATATCCCTCCCCGAGGAACCCTATGAGGACAGTCCAAAGAGGGAAGTCCGCAAATAAAGGGTTCGGAAAAGAAAGGGTCAGAGGTTGAACCAAGCAAACACGGGAGACAGGAGATACACGGTCAAGAGTGGAACGACACTAAGTGATGCAAATTGGGCGATGACATTGTACTCTTTTCAGCACCCGTTACTATGATGAACGAATCCGTAATTGAACACTGCGATTAAATTCCATTAATCCATTAATGTAAATCTGTTGGATTGAAATTGCAATTTTAGCTTATGAATTAATTAATTAAATTTATTTTATTTTTATTATTTAAGGGGGCTCGTATTTGTTTTATTTCTTCTCAATAGTCTTGCTCAGTTTTCTGTTAATGTTCTATCTATCCACTCACACTGGGCAATGGTATCGAGAGAGGTCACCCTCTAGATAACAATCGCCAACTCAATTAACAGAGGGGCAAACACCACACGACACCTCTTTACAATATGATAAATTATCGTTGGGATGATAAATATCTGGTGCAGACTTGATATAATTCCGTATTTGATTCGTGTTTTATTTTCCGTGAACCCCAATGTACTCCTTCGGTGTCTTTATCGATAAACAGTTTCACAAGATCCATCTTACAACGACTAATATAGAAAGAATATGTGGCTACTCTAACAACGTCATTAGGAAATATGTTGATCAACGATAATATATTTATTGATGAGTAGGCGAGCACTGATGATCTCAAATGAGTAAACTGAGGAGAATTACCGTCTCAGTAGCTAATGATCATGCCAATAATTATTCCATTTCGTGTTGTCGCATTTCTCCGTGACACCAACATACCTTTTGCCGCTGTAGCCTTGATGACAAAATCTATTTCTGCTGGATCCATAATTAATCTTGCACAACGAAGTGTATTATCAGATGATGAACCCTGAGCGAACTTACCGATACTTTTTATGCATATATCTTTTTCGTCTTGTGGTAGCCAGACAGATTTTTTTTTTTTTTGATTTGTATGAAATTATCGCAGAGGCTACAGTCAACGATGTGAGAATCTTGGCTTCGAACATGTATGATAATAACACTTTTGGAGCACAACTACGCTGATTGTTTACGCAGCAGTCGTTGCGATTGACGCTGGTATCAGGTTTATTAAAGTGTCTACCAAACCATATTGGTATCACAGGATGAATACTCCTTGTAAACTCGAATGATTCAATCTCGGCAAATCTAGTAAGATCGGTATTTGGTAGTGACCCGTTTATTGCAACTCGTGTCATTTCGTGTGTTGTATGCCCGAATCGCTCGAAATAACGATGACACTCGCCAAGTTCAAGAAAAGCAGCTGGATAAGCAGTGACATTGTCGACAGAAATCATGTTGAATGTGTTATACTTTGTGTTCCAAAAACCGCCACGACCAAATTCGACGCAAGATTGTGATATATCGTTGAGAAATTCGTTGGTGTTTGACGCCCGTTATTTTTTATTTTTTTTTTTTGGAGGGGGGCTTTATGAGCCTCATCAGACGATGCTGTAAAACAGTTAACAAGTAAATCATCGTTGTCGCTGTCAGATTTTACAGCAATCTGTTTCATCGTACGTTGGAGTGATTCCTTTCGATAAAGAACGCCAGATATCGGAAGAAACTGATCAAATATTGATTCATCTGACTCAGAGTCATCTCCGTCAAATAGCCAGACCGATTCAGGGTCACGCTTACTTATGTTGTAGATTTCTTCTTAGATATCGCCGTCATAAAATCGTATTATTCTCTCCTTTGGAAATGTTGTCTCCGAGTCGGTTCACGCATGTGAATTATGAACAAACAAAAATTATTGGAGCACCCTTACTACAGAAGTAACTGAATTGTACAAAATCTCAGTTCATGATTGTTTTTATAATTATCCGAATCTTCAGTGTTTTTTCTAAAATAACCACGTGATCTTCCTGAGCTCCGTTGATAAGAGACCTTTCCCCATGGTGATAATTTTTTATTCGTGATTCTGTAAGTCCATTTCCGCGTTTTGAGTTTTAAAAATGTTCTTTGACACGTTGAGCCACGCAATTTAGCGAGCCTGGTTTCATAGGAACAATAAATTGTGTAAACAAATGCGGGAACTGGAAAAGCTTTCTTGTATGGTTTGTCGATTCCGGTGAAAATTCTTGGTTTAGAATTTTTATGTATTATGACGACATTGTTATGTCGCCGTGATTCCTTAATAGAGTCGAGTTTATCACGATTAATCCAACCCGGACCATCTTCGCTGATATGTTCGACAATAAATTTTATTCTGAATTTGTACTTGCTGTTATCGACAAGATTAATAATAATAGTAGCTGCTCGTTTGTGATTCATTGTTGAACCAACGGAAATACCATCGCCAACTATCTGAAATATTGAAAAGACGTGAGAGGCACCATCGTTGATAAATTTGTTCTTTGCTTGTTTGATAAAATCATTCAGCTGTAGTTCAAATAGTATTTGGTTCTTATCTCTGGTTAATCTGTCAAAATTAAACTTCTTGACGCTTCTGATGATATACAAATAAAAGACGCAAATGATTATCTAGATAGATATTCCTCTGCTGAAAAATAAAACTTCATTATATCCAGTAATATAACGTATTTTTGAGCAGTAGCGAATTACTGGGATCTCAATTATTCTCACAGTTTAGACATTGCCCAGGTCAAGTGTACCTATGCGCATAATAACTCGCTAAAATTCCAGCTATTGATACTTTGCCCTAGTCACGTGATTGAATGATATATAACTCACTGGAATTTACAGGTAAAATCGATTATTGTACACTCTGTGGAGAAATATACTTGTTGCATTAAATAAAAATACATTATATGATTTAAATCCGTGTGTGTGTTTAATGTCTGTCTGTCTGTTCAGTAACCGTATGCACATATAAATTATTGTATCGTGCCTTCGCAAGTAAGTCAGTGGCCAAAGTGGTAAGAGCGTACAGACAAACTTTCGATCGGACTTAATGTGTTCAAGTCCAATAAACGTGGTAGACATATTGTCGGCGTTTGCGACAGATTCCGTTATAGTGACGAGATATACTTAAATGGGTTATTGTAAACTTGTATTAAAACAACCAACCAGGTGCAACTTACGTGTTCCCCCCCCCCCCCCGCCTCAAACGGGCGTTCACATCAAAGCACCCGGGTTCACTTGGGGAGGGGGCGTGCTTGACTATAAATTAATAAACTAAAATTCAGCCTCGATAGTCCTCTGAATCTCTATAATTTCGTTTCGCACTGGGCGAATCACCTGGGCTGGGGTGGGGGGCTAAAAGGGGGGGGGGTGTTCACGTACAATGGAAAAAGAAAAATGGACAAAGAAAAATCCTCTGAAACGATCCAATAATTCCAATGGAAAAAGAAACATATAAAAACTACCCATGATTTAAGAGATATCCAATGTCATTCAGCCTGGTCGCGGGAATTTCCTTTTGTTATGTTTTATTAGGTCAGATAAATTTGCCGGCCGCCATTTTTTTTTTTGTTTTGTTTTTTTTGTTTTTTTGGTGGTCTGCCGGTACTCGGTAGCGTGTATACTCATGTATACAAGCGTTACATTGGCCTTTGGAAAGTTTAATGAGTCAACACTACTTTGCTAAAACAGAATTTAGTTTTTCAAAACGGGGCCTTTTTGAGGGGCCCCACCAAAAAAATCGGCCCCCTTCTGCTGCTTCATATAAGTGGAAAAAATATTTAAAAAACTGACGCAATGGTCCAGCGCGGCTGGTGTTGTATCCTGTATTATGTATGTACATTAGCCATGAGAAACAATTCTCTTAGGTCTCACTGGACAGTTTATCTGGTGAATTTTCATCCGAGAATGACCTATTGCAGAAAAATTAGAATAATTTTACACTGAAGATACAAATAAAAACAAACTAATGATTTTTGTAGAAAGCATGCATGTGAGATTTTGACTGCGGCAATCAGGTTAATTGCTTATACAACTGGCAGCTTTTATACTGAACCAACACTGCCACCAACCCCTCTTTTTTACATTCATTTTTGACAGCAAAGAGCTAGTTTGATTGTTTTCCTGTGACAAGGCAGCTAAAAGAATCAGTATGTGCCTTATGCATGAATAAAGTTCACTAGTACTATAACAAATTAGCATACTTTTCCTCACCCCTCAACCATGTCGATTTTTAGATATTTACCTCTGTAGCAGACATACGTAAATGCGTAAGCCAAGTAGGCTATTTATTTGCAGCCCAAGTTACGCATTTAATCACCAATGCTAGTCTAACTGTGACAGGCAGCCACCAAACAAGTCAACCCGTTTTCAAGCCTAACTCAAAGTAAATCTAAACCATATTACAGATTTAGCTTCTGTGTGAATTTATAAATGCTAGGCTTATGATAATTTGGTTCATGCCTTCTAACTTAAAAATTAGGGAGATGTCAAAATACGAAACTATCCAGTGAGACCTTACGGTTGAATGTAGCATCTATGGTAGGTACATACTACCATAGGAGCCATTATTCTCACGGCTAGTATATACATTTACTCCGGGCCGGATTAAGGCCTCTGGGGACCCTGGGCACAGCCAACATAGGGGCCCATAGCTATCCTGCCTTGTCCATAGATATGGTTACAGTACTATTAACAACACTGCCTGTGAAATTAGACGATAATAAACGGGGCCCCTTGAGCCTCGGGGGCCCTGGACACGTGTCCACTTTGCCCTATGGATAATCCCGCCCCGCAATTACTAATAATTAAACAACGTCGCTTTGCTACAGAACCTCGAACAAAATTAACTGGATCATGTAGGAATTGACTTAATATTTTAGTATAATTTCATTCTTTACAATTCATATTTTTTAACAAGGAATATTTTGTTTCTTTATTAGACGGGGGTAAATGAGGAGTATATTACTTCTTCAAGCTAACGAACAACGTTGTATTAGGTAAAATGATGGAAAATAGGAGGAACTCCAGAACATTCATACTGTCTGCAGAAGAACAGACAGACAGACAGACAGACAGACAGACAGACAGACACATATATGTTTAGATGTGAAATCGGTGGTGGTGATTCCATTTACTTAGTAGCAATAGTCATTACGCATTGTGTTTGGGCAATACAGCAGAAACAATACATTAAATTAATTCGAAAATATAGGAGTAGGTACGTTATATTAGGGCAACTGTTAGTCTGCAATTTACTTAATATATTACCACTAAATCAGCGAAATTATTTCATTAGCTTTTAAAACTTGACTAAAAATGTCAATGTACAAATATTTAAATGTTATTTTTAAGGAACACACAAAAACTTTAAAGAAGGATAATAGACTGACTATTTCACGACAGAGTTGTCGTACACTCGGATAATAAGAAGTGACTGGTCTGTGGGTCAGTAACCTCAGCTGTACGATTGATCTTTAAGGAGTTAATTCAACACATATCGCGAAGGTTACACCAATGCTATGTAAACTACTGGTATTTGATTCTATATTTTATACATTTGAAATTATAATAATGTAATCTAGATATTAGAATCAGTTAGAATGAATACTAATGTATAGCTTTCATATACTCATTTCAAGTTATTTTGTCAAATTTAAGTTGTGACCAAGATGGGAATATAAATCATAATTGACCAAGATGAATTTAGTGTGCTTTTCCTGTGACTTATCCCATCCCATGTTATTTGCAACAGTTGGTTAAGTTGCCTTCGTTGACCTTTCTTGTCAGATAAGTCCTTGTATATAAGATAGTGAAAGCAAAGAACGAAGAACGTGTACAAAGATAAATTAAACTTTATTTATTCCATGGTATCACTTAAGTATAAGGAAATTCATCTATATAAAAAGTGAGTATAAAATGTGCGCGCACAAATTCCTTTGCTTTGAAACTACTAATTTATTAATGCTCTTGCATACTTTCAAAAATATAATCGAAAAGAGAAACGGCAGCAATGAAAGATTTTGAGCAAAGTAGTTCTCGAAATCTACTGAAAGATTTAATTTGTACCACTAGACTTTGACTGAATAGAAGCATCGGTAACATGCACATGAAATCCAGTTTTTGGCAGGTGATAGAACAATCATGTACATATTCTACTATGCTGATGTTTCTCAATATGTATAATTTATATTGGATCTTCTTTCACTGAATACAGTTTCCTTTAGTTGAGATTTCACTATATTCATTTTATACTTGCTTAATACTTCACATTAATCAAATTTTATATTTACTTCGTGTTTTTCATTATGTACATTGTATTTTATACGTATGTGATATTTTTCATGATGTATATTTATACTTACTTGAGGTTGGTCATTATATAGATTTTCGACTTCATATTTCTCATTAAGTACATTTTTCACTTGCTTGAACTTTCTTATTGTCTACATTTTACACACATTTGATGTTTCTTTTTATGTAAAATTTTCCCTTATTTTATGCTTTTTATTTTGTACACTTTATACGTTATATGTGATTTTTCCCCTTGCTGATTCTCAGTATGTGAATTTCATACTTTCTTATTATGTCTCTTTATGACTGATGTTTTTTTTTTTTCTTTTCTTCAGGGGATGACATTTGTCTCGCTAAAGTTCAAATCTGTTTCGGTTTATTTTGAATACCATACCTCTATTCATTTACCATGTGAATGAGCGAGGTCAATGCCTGTCCTGTGGTGTTTTAGACACATTTCCTTTGTAACTCTGGTGTCGCAATCACCACTAATTTTACATATCATGCAGGTTTCATCTCCTTCAATTTTGAACAGGCTTTTTTTTTCCAAATCTATCCCATTCAATAAACCCATCTTCAGGAAGACTTAGGTTTCGTTATCGTCGAGTCTGCTTATATGTATCGGTATGTCATTCATTTCATTGCGATGAGATGCTTCCCAATTGTAGAAATATTATCATATCCTTTCCATTTCAAAAGTACACATTTTACTGCTAATTAATTTCGTTTCTCGGTCTTTTCAACGTTGTATACGTCATCTTTTTTCTAGCATCGAGATAATTGTTGTCCGTACAACATGCCCACTATATCGCCTCTCTTTAAGTCTTTCAGGTTGTGAATAACTGGATAATCTAAGGTTAGGTGTTATGTTATTTTATGTTAGCTCTGGAACTTTTCCCATCTGTACTTCCGTACAAGGATTAACATTTCAGCTAGGGAATATCGATTTTACGGAAATATACTCTCAAAGTCATACTGTGCATGTGAATGTCCATAATCTTTCACGAAGTTTACTATTCTAAGGCGAGAGGTGTGGGGGTGTGGGTGTGGGTGAGATTTGGATTTGTAAAATATCTTTAACAATTTTTCAGCCATGTCGCTAGGATGTTTTCAGTGTGACAGTTTATAGTGATGTCTAGTAATGGGGCATCATACCGCTAACACTAACCTCTTAATACTGAGCGCCAACCGAGGCAGCTGCCTGTACCATTTTAATAAGTCTTTAGTATGACTCGGCCGGGGTACGAGCCGCGACCTCCCACATCCGAGGCGGACGCTCTAATCACTAGGCCACGGGAACGTACCCAAAACGAGAAGATTGGGGTGCTAAGTTAGTGTTGTAGAAACGTAGATATTCTTTTTGTTGTTATATAGTTCTAAAACATTAAGCAAAGGTTTCCTTTTATTCGTTTCGCCACCCAGTGTCAATGCGATTAATCGCGACATCAATAAAAACAATTTATAAAATGTTAAATTTAATTTAGAATAAAGACTTTCAACAAATTTCGATTGTACATATAGTGCTTCAAAGTGTGACAAATTATTAAATGTATTTGTGCGAAAATGAAGACTTTGTTCGATTGGATCACACATTTTTTGCGCGGATTGGTAAGTCAACACTGCAGTGTTGGGGCTAATATAGCAACAAGAAACCATGACATTGAGTTTACTTGTAAGGATATTGGCTGCTATTTTGTTTTATTTTTGCGTTCGAATGTAAATTGTGTTTTCCTGCTTGCGGTTTATTTCAAAAAGATATGTCGCACCTTCATCGCGATTGTCGCTTAATTTTGGTTTTCAATCGGCACTAATTAATAAAATGATTTCTCCATCGTTTTCAAAGCTACTTATGATTTTGATGACATTTGAAAACGCTACTTAAACAATTTTATTACCATATGAGTTCTTGCTATAAATTTGTATCATTTATCGTTGAGTAGGTTAACAACAGGTCAAATCATTCTGTGTTATTGAACAGATACAGAGCAAAGTTCAAGTCAACGGTGGCTTTGTAAACAGTCCAAGTAACGCGTGTGTAACGATAAGAACAGAAAGAGCACACACACATGCACAGACATTGGGTGAGTATGGTCCACACGGCTTCTTAAACAACAAGAAAACGTATAGGAGAATGCTTGATAATAGTTGGAAGAATTAATATTTAATACAAATCATACTATCATACAGGTCAGAGAATTTTTAATTAGTAGTCTACCGAGATTCGAAACTAAGTCCGTTGGTAATGGGCACCAATCACCTTGCCTGCACACATTAGTCCATATTCCATCAGCAATAAACATACATCACCAAAACTGATGCAACTGAGTTGGTGTTATATGCACTCTTGTGTAGCAGACACACTCCCGTGACGACCTAGTAATTAATTATCTTCTGTCTACACAGTCATTCCGGATTCCTGTTAAAGAAATCAAGGTATATAGGATTACTTACAGAGAATTTTAAATATAAACCAGACAGAATGGACTGGTGTGTGCAGGCAAGGCGATCGGTGCCGTTTACCCGCTGACCTGGGTTCGAATCTCCGTAGTGTACGAATTAAAAATTATCTAATGTGTATGATAATATTATTTGTATTAAATATTAATTCTGCCTACTATTATCAAGCATTCTCCTATAAAATGCAGGGATATCACTTTTCGTTCTGTCTGGTACATATTTATAATTCTCTCTCTCTCTCTCTCTCTCTCTCTCTCTCTCTCTCTCTCTCTCTGAGAAATTGTTAAAGCTACGTTAAAATTCTAAATCACACATTCTCTGTCTGTCTGACTGTCTCTCTCTATATATATGTATAGAGAGAGAGAAATATATATATATATATATATATATATATATATATATATATATATATATATATATATATATATATATATATATATGCATCTACATATATATTGATAGATACATACATATATCTGCATATATATTGATAGATA
>JAECUM010018962.1:0-46239 GCA_016617855.1 Megalonaias nervosa
GAGAACCTCACTGTGCTAGATTAGCTCGAGAGCGACTAGAAGCAATTAGAAAATATTCACCTATCCGTGATGCTGTCAAACAACAACTACAACAGCGTCAGGAATCTCATGTTGAATTTGAAGAGGATACAAAACAATTATTTAAACCTATTACAGAAACCACTAAAGGTCTTCTTCCTACGTTAGAGAAAACCGCTGAAGCAACTGGAAAAATAGCGGAAACAACTAAAAAAACAAAGAAGATTCTACGAGAACTTCCAGCTGAAATAGCTGCTGCTCAACCAATGCAAGAAATACTTGAAGGTATTGACCAAGCTCGTGTTGAAATAGGTGATATAAAAGATCGTATACCGGAATCAGAAAAAGAACCAGAAGCAAGAGCCAAGGTTAATTTGGTTGATAAGTTTACTGAAGACGCCATTAATCTTATTAGAAAAGCCGAAGATCTAAAATTAATTGAGATTGCTGTAAGAGATTATTATAATCGAAAACAATTTTTAAAATCTGACTTCGCTGATGAGCCCGTAAATGAGGATACTTGGCACAAATGGATATATCGCATACGCTATAACGTTAATCATGCTCGAAACAACGATCCAAATTTTATTGACTATAAAAATAAGATAGATAACTATATTGCACAACAATTGCCACAATCTCCAAAACCACAAAAACAACCACGATTTAAATTACCATGATCACCACTGCTACCACCACTACCACAACAAGTATCACCACTATCACAACAACAATTGCCACAACTATTACCACCACTACCACAGCAATTGATACAATCTCCAAAACAACAAAAACCAAGCAAAAAGGAAGAAGAATATTGGCCGTCAGACACCTCTTCTGGCAACATAAGTGGAAGTGGATTTACTACTCAGGGAAGTGGTCTCGTTACTCCATGTCCTAATAATGTCCTTGCTGATGTTGAAGGACTAGAAATCCTCGTCGGAGGAAAACGAGCTGGTAATAATTCTCCAGAAATAATTAATGAAGCAGCCGATATTTGCAGACGATTATTTACAGGTGGTATTATGGACGTTGATGTTTATCAGTCTCTTATTAATGAAATTGCTGATGACTACTACAGTGACTGAGTACGTAATTAAATACAATTACTATAATAAAATGATCGTACATAGTACTCAACGTGGACCAACCATGGTCAGGGTAATAAATTCACGATTACCGGTATACAAAACAACCTACGGAGATGGACTAGGTGATGTTGTTCAGGGTCTATTTAGAAGGATAGCCCCAAAAGCAATACCGATCGCAAAGCAACTGGGAATGAAAGCTATTGATGTTGTTCGTGAAAAAGGTATTGGTGCTGTTGGTAATGTTGCTAGTAAAACATTTTCAGCGATCAAAAATAGACTAGCACGATTAATACGCCGAAAACCTCAGCCAGTAAAATTACCCAGTACTGAAGTAATGCCCGCAAATGTCAGTAAAATAATAAATCAAGTTGCTAATCAAAAACTAGCAGAGTTGACTAGTGTACCAATGTCAGAAAAAGAAAACAATATAACCGCTAGTCTGATAGCAGGAAGTGGTCTTCGTTTTAGACGATAATAATTATAATAAATATGTTCAAACGTATATCTGATCCAGCATTCGACATGGACGCACCAGTGCTCAAGGATGAGTCTGTGCGTGATTATCAATATTATTCTTATGACGCTCGAATTCCAGATCAGCGTGGACGAATTGAACTTCAAGTTCAAGATACAAGTAGGTACTTCTTACCCGCTGAAGCATTTATTGAAGTAGAAGGTGAGATCATAAAAACAGATAATACTGAATACAATGCTGAAGTTAGGGTTGGTTTTGTTAATAATGGCATTATGGCGTTATTTGACAGCGCTACGTATATGATTGACGGAAAAAATATTGAATCAATTCAGAAAGATGTCGACGTTGCTACAACAATATTGGGTCTTGCTAGATACAGCGACGATTATTCAAGATCAGCTGGCCCATCAATGATGTTTGTAAAGGACACTTCTGACCACCCTGAACACAGACAGCATAATTTAGTACAAACACCGCGTAATACTGCATCCGATCCACAACCAGCGGGAATGATACCACGGCCTGCTGATGCATTTTCGTTATTGCAAAATGTTAATTCAGAATTTAATTTAGGATTTGCAACACGTCGATCAATGTTGAAAGGTAATAGGAGAGCATTTTCATGCGCAATTCCACTTTCACAAATTTTTGGATTCTGCAGAAATGTCAGAAAAGTTATTTTTGGAGCTAAGCATACAGTTGTACTTGTACGAAAAGCCACGGACGATGATGCAATATGCCACATTATGGGAGTTGGCGCTGATGATGCTGCTATAAGGGCTGCAACTGCGGCACTTCATGGTAAAGTAATTCTGACAAAACTTTCATTATGGATGCCAGTAATGACTCCAACAATACCTGAAGAAGATCGGTTACTTGCTTTCATGGGTCAAGGTGGTAAATCAATGTTGTCATGGTTAACAATGACCACAGATGCTGTTCAGAGTGCAATTAATGGTTTATTTACATGGCAAATAGCTTCTCAACAGGGAAAAGCCGCATCACGACATATATTCATTGCGCTTCAGGATAATACACGTGTAGGTAATCAAACGCGTAGTATGATGATATTCGACAAACTTGGTGTTTCTGAAGTGTCTCTGAGGATAAATGGACAGCAAGAACCATCTGAGGATATTTTATTAAATTTCGATCAAAATCATGTAGCACGTGCTTACCATCGTCTGATGACGTTTATGGGACGTGATCAAAATATTGATACTGGTTTACAAATATCACAATTGGATTTTACAACGTTGTATCCGATTTATTACTTTTCGCTGGAACATTTAGATTTATTCAGACAATCTGTTGCTGATATACATTTTCGAGCTCGTGTGACAATAGGAGCTATTGCCAATTACAGAGCAATTGCTGTTATACTTAGCGATAAATCGATGATACTTGAAGGTGTTGGTGGACGAACGAGAGTTGTTGATGCGCCAGTAGAAAACATGTAATTAGATCGTTTATGATAATTATAATGTCATATAATCACGTTAGTGTTAGTCTGACTCCTGGTCAGATTAAAAGGCTACAATCAGCATCAAAAAATGACTGTGGATTAAAAATATCACTAAAAAGAGAACAGATGAGCGGTTCAAATAAATTATCTCTTACAGAACGTCAGCTCAGGCATTTCAATGAAGCCAAAAAATCAAATAAAGGTATAAAACTTAATCTTTCTGCGGGTGCCATTAAAGACATCGTTAAGACGGGTGGTATATTTCCACTTCTTGCAGCTATACCAGCATTAATTGCCGCTGCAGCCCCAGCTATTGCAAAAGCAGCTGCATTAGGCGCTGTTGGAACCGCTGCTGGAATGGCATTAAAGAAAGCAACGGGTCAGGGAATCATACACGCAGAAAGCTCAAAAAAAAAAAGATCACGGGCAAAACAACACGGAAGACGTCTAAGAGCACCAAACGTACCACAGCCGGGCCGTCTAAGATTATCAGGCCCAGCATACGGTCGCGGCCTCAGATTACCAGGGACTCCACATTCATGGTACGGAAAAGGCCTAAGATTACCAGGGACAGTTTACTGATATCTCCTATGTCCAATTTTGATTTACTCGATGCTGCTAAAAAATTAAAAATAAAAAATTTCAGAGGAGTTTTCATGAGAGATCAATTATCAAAAAACCAAATAATATTGAAACCGGTATTATTAATCTCGACAAAAACTCTGGTCCAGACACACATTGGGTTGGATATGCAATTGATCCACGTGGAATTATTTATTTTGATTCATATGGACTAGCTCCACCAAAAGAATTCTTAAAGTATGTTAGCGGCGATCAAAGTACTCCAATATGGTATTCAACGCCACCAACACAAACATTAGCTGATCCACCAATATGTGGTCGAGAAGTACTTAACGTACTTGATGCTGTATCAAAATCAACAGAACCACCTCACAAAGTTGTGCATGAATATACTACGTTGTCACATTTAAACAGACATTAGTAAATATAATGGTAGATATTTACGGAAGATCTTCTCGTGGTAAAGCTCAGCAGCAAGCTGATTTATCTAAATACGCAACTCTCGATCAACTCAGAAATGAGATTGACGATTTATTAAATATTACAAGTGTTGATCAAAATGAAGTAGTTGTTTTTCAGGATAAGGAAGGACGATAAAAAACTAGTAATATACAACTGCCAGATGTACTTATACGAGTTCCTAATGCGGTTGTTAATAATATAGTTACTTTTACTGATCAAGGTAAAATACAAGATTCCGGTACGTCAGTCAGCGATTATATTAAGAAAGCTGGTGATTCGTTCACGGGTGACATTATTATGAATCAAAATAAAATTATAGACCTTGGAAACCCAGCCGCAGATACAGACACCGCAACAAAAAAATATGTCGATGATCAAGAATCTAAGTACGTATTAGTCAACGGCGGTATAATGCGTGTATTTCTCAATATGAATAATAATGGTATTAATAATCTCAGAACACCAGAATCTGATTTTGATGCTGCGACGAAGAAATACGTCGATGATAAGGAAATTCCTCTAAAAAAAAAATCGATGACGAAATGACTACACTTAGTAATACTTTTTCTAGACATGTAGAAACGTTCTTAAATTTTCGTAGAAATATAAACAAAACCATTAAAGATTTTTTGGGGAACAACAAACCGTTGACATAAAACTAGCCGACGTTAACATGATATTGTCAGTGGAATACCTAATATTGTTCAAAAAACTAATCTGATTAAAATTCCACACCGACAAATTAAAAATATCGTATATACAGTAGCATCAGGGTTAACAACATGGTCACAGCAAAATAACACTATCAAATATACCGCAGAGGTTACTGGTGTATATAGACTGTCTATCTTCAGCTCTGCAAAATTTAAAATTTATACTACAACATTTCCGTGGCGTCATTCAGCCGATGCTTTTTCTGGAGTTGTATCTATAGTGTTAAATAAAGATGCTGAAGAAATATTTTTACTGGAAGCAGATGATCAAACAATAACCGCAACGTCTTACTGGTGGTGTTTGGAATTTGTAGCTGAAACACCACAATTAGTCACTTAATATAACAATAATGGATCAAAACCAAGGACCTCAGTCCTACATCGACGTTCAACGTTACAGATGTAATCAGGTATGTGAACGTCTGACTAAACTAAAGGATTTTATTGATTATTATAACATGAAAATAAAAAAATATCGAAGGCGTATAGTTGTTATTGATGTAGTTGTTTACTCGGTTTCTGCTGTTATTGCTGGAACAGGATTATTATTATCAACATTGACGATGACAGCACCTGCTGTTATAACCATCATTGTTTCAGCATCAACGACTATTGCTGGTGTTCTCGGTATTATCGCTAAAAAGATAGATACCTGTACAAATACTAAATTGCACGATTATATGATTAAATTACACACGGTGACAGAGGCATGTTCTAAACTATCTTTGTATATTTCTTCATATGTTAGTGATGGTGAAATATCTGATGAGGAGTTCGCAATGATGATGAAAACCTATGATGACGCGTTTAAGGTAATCGCTAATGATTTTAACGAATTAAATAACAACGATAATAATAATGACAGACAGGGAGTTACTTCAGCAGATCGTCACTAATACAACTCCGTCAAAAACTACTATGATATCGTTAAGTTCGACCAATCCTGAATTTAGTGTCAATTTTCCAACATCAATTCCAGCAAAGGAAATAGCATTAGCACAATTGTGAGTTTATTATAGCTGGCCAAATATTAGATCAAAACCATTTGGTGGACTACAGCCAAATAATTCATTAGTATTCGCTAATAAGAATAAGCCTGATGGAACTCCTGATTGGCAAGTAGTTGCTATTCCAACGGGCAGTTATCAAATAGAACAGGTTAATGATGAGTTCCAACGCAGAATTAAATCTATTACGGGAAAAGAATCCAAAATGGCAATTACTGTTTACGAACCAACATTATCGGCGGTGATTGAAATAAATTCCCCTGATTACTCCGTAGATATTTATCAAAGTTCGATCAGATCCGTGTTAGGATGGCCTGATGTTCCATCAGTTTATCAAGGACCACCAGAACCACAACGATCTGATTTCGTCATAGATGTTGAAAAATTTATAAAACCTCCAGAATATCGAAAAACTTATCCATTTATAGATAGTCAAGATGCTTATCGTGGTTATGCACAGTATACTCATTTCATAGATTTCGTTCGGGGTAAAGGTACAACAAGAATAGCAACAATTAATGTTGAAGAAATTAACTCAAAATCAAGACCAATTAAATCTGAACATGAACGTGTACTTAATGATCTAAGAAATTTCTTTTCCAGCATCAGCACTTCCTACAACAATGACTTAAAAAATCAAATAATTGAAGCAATACAACATTTGAATCAAGTTGCATCAGACTTAGAATATGTAAATAAGGCTATCGTTGACAGAGAAAAAACATTAAACGTACCGGCAGATAGATTTCTTAATACTTACATAGTTAATGAAGACGGTCCTATTCAGCGTGTAAGTTATAAACGTTTATTTAAAACAGTGTTTCTTAAATATTGTAGAATCACAGAAGAACAGCTACCAACATTTGTAATTCCGGGATTTAACTCTGAAGAGCTAAAGAAATCGTAATTTGTATATACTGGATGCGCCACAAATTCGTGTTTATTACGAAATGCTTCTTCTCTTAATTTTCTTATAAAGTTTTTGTCGATATCATCATCATGGGTCTGATTTGTTTGATTCATTATATATAAATTACATTTGTTTAAATCATTATTTGTTTGATTCATTATATATAAATTACATTTGTTTAAATCATTATTTGTTTGATTCATTATATAATCATTGTCAATATCATTATTTGTCTGATTCATTTTATATAATAATATTATTTGTTTAAATCGTTTTTAGAGAATCTGGCCAAATAATCTTCTGCTGATTTTATAGGAGATTCTCCTGAAGTTTTCTTATCGTAATATCGTTTTAATTCCCTGTATTTTTTTCCGCCGCATTTTAAACACAGCTGAGTTTTTCCTCTTACTCCAATACCGCATTGAATACATGGTATTGGTCCTGTACTTCCATTTTTGATACTTGATTTCCGCAGTATTTGTTCACGCACGATTTATTAATGTAGAAATGAAACATCTTACGCTGAAATATACTTCTGACGATGTCAAAGTTAGACAATTATTAAATAATTGTTTTACTGTTCCATCTGTAGCGGCTCACTTTGCTCAGGAGAAAAATTTATGGAAACCAACACGATCGGAATTTCTTGAAGATATCCATAAAAGCTGCGTAGAATATGGACACGGAGGATTGTGGAATACTAAATATAAGTATAATGACGTAATCTCCGTCGATATGGTAGCGTGTTATCCTGGGAGTTTTCTTGGATACGGAGAATGTTCTGAATACTTTAAGAGATTTGGTCATCCATCACATGAGATGACCAGAGTTGCGATAAACGGACCATTACCAGATTCTGACTTAACCGGATTCGCATATGTAGAATCATTCGAGTTTACAGAAAATCTCCATCCGATTACTTATGCTTGGTTTGGAAGACATTTTTCAGAAAAATGTTGGGTTCCAATAGTACTATTGAGATATATGCTTGATGTTGAAATTTTAACATTATTGAAGGTGAGTGAAGCAATTATATCGTATCGGTTACAAAAGCAAGTTTGGTTACCAGAACCAAATAGATTTAATATCGATGATGCCAGGAAAGAATTTCCTGATCTTAATGAAGATGACATTATTAAAATTACTAATAATATACGTAAATGCAGGGACGAGCACGATGAAAAACTTGCAAAAGATCTTGGTAGAAAGATAATTGGTAAATTTACTCAAGGAGGAGAATATGATCATAAAAGACACTGTACAAGATTGATTATGGACGATGCTGAACTCGATTTTATAATCGCTGATACAACGAAAAAAAAAACACATTTATAAGCCGATGTAATTCTTATTTATCAGACGGAACCAAACTAGGTACAATTGTGAGCTATCTTGATGGTGACTCACCGCAATTTACTCATTTAAGATCATCGATGTTGGCATATGCTTCTATAAATCTACTGTCTATGATAAATAGATTTCCTCGTTACGCTGTCAGAGTCGCCACGGATTCGTTTTATATAAATAAAAAATATACAGTTTTGTTAAAACCGCTACTTGGTAATGGTGAATGGGGATCATGCAGAATAAAACAAGAAAATATACTTAGTTATTCTGAATCTGCCGACGTTGAAATTAAGGAAATATATTACAAAAATAATAATCAAGTATTAAAGTCATTAGCACCATCTGTATATGATCCTGTCGCTAGACATAAAACTGTTTATCTTAACGGATGCGGTGGTTCAGGTAAAACAACGCGTGTGATTAAATTATTCAGGAATAATAACTCAGATATAATTGTTTTGACACCTACACATAAATTAGCCAGGGAAATAAAAGAGCGAGGAGTAAAATCATGTACATATCATAGTTTCTTTAGATGGTGCGGAGACACATGGACTCCTGAACGAATGGGTGAGAAATATATACCTAAATATATTATATGGGACGAGGTAGACACGGTGTCGTTAGAAATATTAAAAACATTTCTTGATTGGTTATTGACAAAGAATACTGCTGTAATAATGTGTGGCGATCATGGTCAACCACCACCCTTTATTGGACAGTCTCCACATGAATGGCTGAAGAATAACGTAGATTATTATGAGGAAATAAATGATGACCATAGAGCTATTGATGAACCGCTGAAGGAGTTTAAAAGGTTAATCAGACTACAGCCAGATAAAATACAATGTGAGATAATGCGAGGGGTAATTCCAGAGACTACAATGAATGATTTTCTGAGTTTATGGAATCCCGCTGATTTAATAGTTGCAAGTAGAAAAATAGTTCGTGATGAACTACAGGAGAAATTATTTCTATTACATAAAGAAAAGTTTTCAGATCTACCTGTACCATTATGTTATCGCCCAGCAGATACTCGACGACAGAATATTGATGTTGAAATTCCTGGTGGTGGAATACAGAATCTTGTCTTGAATGATATTATTTTAGTCGATACTAATGTTGTTGAGAATGCGCTGAATATGAATAAATCACCGTGGACGTTAGGATACGCTATAACGATTCACTCGTCACAGGGGTTAACTATTTCTGATACAAATATCTGGATTGTAGATGATCGGATCGAATGGTCAAATTTAGTTTATCTCGCAGTTTCTCGAGTCAGAAGAATATATCAACTACATAGGGTTATTGTGAATTTTACAGAAAATAATGATCAAACTGTTAATAATGACGTAATAAGAAAAAACTATCTGGTTATAAGCAATGTGACAAAAAAAATAATCGTGACTTTGATATTGATACTGAATTTATTATAACACTAAAACAACGACAAAATAATCATTGTGCAAGCTGTAACTGTAATATGTTATGGCAATATTCGAATAATAATCCAAGACAATTTACCGTAGACAGAATTAATAGTGATCTTGGTCATACACGTAATAATGTCATATTGACATGTCTTGAATGCAATCGACGTAGAGGTTCTGGTTATGTAATTGTATGTGGTGGTAATTGTGTGTCTTTAGGAATTACTTGTAATTGTTCACGTATAAATCCACGTTGAGGAGCTGTAGAATCCAGTCTGTAGATTGGAGGTCTACCCGTGGATCTTACCACGCTAGAAATTGTATGTGTAGTCACGCTCCAGATAGGATCAGTTGCTCTTTTTTTACCACCTTCAAGTTCACCAGGTTCATATAAATATCTTACAGTTACATTACCTAATACTGGTTGAGAGAGAGATTCACGGCGTTGCATTTGTATATATTTTTTTGTAATCGCATTAAAAGGTTTCATGGAAGTTGAACGAGTAATTTCATTATTTAACGCAGCTATCACACTTGGTAACCTTGCAACCCATTCACGAGATCTCTCACCGGACTTAAAGTCAGTAGATATTTCCTTTGTATATTGGTATCCAAATAACCGCTCAGCAAGTGTTTGATTAAATCGTTCAACGATTGCCTGATCACGATGAATTTCAGTATGTCCTCGTCTGATTTTAACGTTATGTTTATTCATCAACGATAATACTGCACCAAGAAATTCTTTACCAGGATCAACTTGTAATAATTGTGGCCATCGTAGACCACCACGTTGATAAATTAGCTCAAACGCAGATGCAACTTCAGATGCTATCTTTGTTGATAATGGTTCCGCTTCTTTATATCTACTTGCAACGTCAACCACAGTCAATGCGTATTTGTACGTGCGTGATTGACGTCTTCTAATTTTAATGGTGTCATGTGGTAAAAATAAAATATCTGCTTGATGAACTTCATTAGGGACGCTGACATCAAAATGTGCGTACTGAATTTTTTAGGTGGTGGTAGATAAATTTGCCATATTGCCTGTCGTGCTAACCACGCTGCAGCAACAGAACGTGAGACTTTTGCTGCTTCAGCAAGTTTAGTAATCGCTGATCTGCCTCTCCAATATCCTCTTGGGCTATAATAAACAGACTCCATTATAATTAATCGTATTATTAATTACCAGCACCTAACATTATTTTACTTTTCATGGCAGATTTTATCAGAAAACTAGCGAGTTTTTCTCTAACAGATTTATTGGGTATAGAATTTAACGCGTGAATCAATTTTACATCTGCGAGATGCCGTTGTTGTAAATCTTTACTTTTATACGCAACGTCATGAACATGACACGCTTGATCAATCTTATTTATTGGATGCTCTCCTGATCTTGGTTGATCTTGATCATCAAGTCGGATATCAAGTCGAGTTCCAGGACCACAATAATTATATCCAGGAAGATGTTTCTCACCGGGATATTTAGCCCATGGAGCTCCTGGTAATTTCCTTAATGAAGCGGCGATATCTCCACCTGTCTTTGTTCCTGACTTAGTCATGGAGACAAATTTGTATTTCTTCGTGCCACATTTTACACATTTGCCTGTCAGAGCACGTCGTTTATTCTTTGTTGTTATTGTAGTTAATTCAGCAGCAGGTGTAGATGCTCTGCATCGAACACAATATAGACTCATATTATTAATAATATGGATACAATTGACTTTTCGGCGACACGAAAACAGGAACCAGTAAAGCACCATCCAGCATTACCAAATTCGATAAGAATGATTATAATAGGTCCATCTGGATCAGGTAAAACACAACTATTACTAAATTTAATAATGAGGTGGTTGAAATGGAGTAAACTGTATTTAGTAGCACTATCTGTAGATGATCAACACTGTTACGAGGTACTCAAGGATTTTAATGAGAAAGTGAAATCGATTAATGAAGAAGATGAAAATAATGATGTTATCGATTTTATCACCGACATTGATGAAGCACCGTCAATAGATGACCTCGATGGATTTATTAATAATTTAGTAGTATATGATGATGTAATGCTGGATAAACAAACAAATCCAGCTAGAATATTTTCCAGAGGTAGACACAAGAATACAGACGTTATATACGTCACTCAACGATACACACAAATACCCAAGGTTATCAGAGACAACTGCAATATTTTAGTTGTATTTAATGGAGTAGATAATTATACGTTAAAAAATATTTACTACACCTGGTGTTCAGGGGATATGAATATGATGAAGTTCAAAAACTTTTTTGCTCAAGCACAGGCTATTCCATTTGGATATATAACAATAAATCTACATGATCCAAGATCCAGATATCGTATAGGTCAAGATAAAATCTTTGGTTAATTAACACGACGAGTAACACAAAAAAGATAAAAATATTTTAACACAAACGAATTAAACTCAAACAGAATAAATATGGAGAAAGAAATTGTCGCATACAGGAATCTTCTAGAAAAATTAAAAACAAAATTTTACAAACAACTTGAATATAAAATCAATTTTGATGATAAACGATGGCATGAAAACGGATTAGATAAGTTAGCAGTTAGCTATTTTACAGAAAAACGGATTCAACTTAATTTATAGCAGCAGGCAGGGTGAAAAACAACCAAAATTAATTGACCCGGTAAGTAAACTAAACGCATTATAAAAATAAAAGCAAAAACTCAAAAATAAAATTAAAAAAATGAGCTAACCTAGACGTTTTATTATCCGTTTTTTCAAACTATAATAGTAATAATAAAGCTAGAAGGTTCGGTTTATAATTATTGACATTTTTTCAGTCCCCGTAGGAACCTTTATTTTTGTAAAATAAGGTCAGGAAACAAGTTGTAGGGTTCACCCTGCCTGCTGCTACCTTTCTTGTCCTTATACAAAAAGTCAGCCAAATCGATTCCTGGTAATTCGAAAGCTACTCTAGTGGAAGTGCTAGCAAATATGTGAGAAACCTAAAAATTATTATCCCGGACTATGTATGCCTATCATTAAGCCAGACGAACTATGGATATGTATATAATAAGTCATGAAATAGTAATTAAGCATGGTGTAGCGTTCTCTTTGGCTTATTATAAGGAGAGTGCACGCGCGTTCTTTTATTTTTTTATCAGCTTTTTAGCTTCAGTTATGAGTTTCTCAATAACTTTCTAAGTTGTAAGTGAAAGTGTTATAATGCTGATCAGAATATTACCAGCATGCCTCCCACTTGTGTAAAAGAATATTTTTCTTAATAATTGAGGTATCGTCAATGCTATAATTGATTATGAATGAAAATGAAAGTCAAAAATCTGAAAATGAATCGTCCATGTTAAGTACAATTACGAGGCAATTTTGGACGTACTTCAGCATCAACAACCTCTAAGCCTTCCAGTATGTCTCTTGGCACGCTAGGGGCTCATCTGGGGTTGTATCAGACCGTTGTATGAACTACGCAGATTACCGTGATAGTAATAATTTCATGTGTAACAGCTTACAATTGGTATCTTACCTGTAATATCAAACATACCGAGCTGCAAACACATCTTGAGTGCAGATGTTTCATTTTATATTAATCAATTACTGCGATAAAGGTCCGGGTGATTTACAAGCTTATCTAGGAATTATTCCAAAGACTTTCAAATCAGCGAATATATAACATTGTGTAGATATATCTAATTGTATACAATTTGATAAATTTAATTTGTTCTATGCTTCTTACAGGCCACCTCCTTTCCGAATGTTAATACTCTGGGAAACCAGCTGACTAATATGCCATTACCCGCAGCAAAATAACTCGAATGATATTTTAAAATAGACGCCCAAACATACCGTAAACTGGTATAACCTCGTGTCACTAGAGTCAGAAAATGACATGTCACAGCGCCGTCATGTTGTCATAATGAGGCATTATTGTATACAAACTTCCTTGATGCTAACTTGCAACATGCTTGATGCTACATTATAATCATGATTTTAGAAGATGCAGTTTGTCATAAAGCATGGACTAGGAGAACATTTTGAAGTTACGGTGTTGCAAGGCAAAATCTGTAAAATGCAGAACAAAATCAACAGCTGGAACGATGTAATTTGCGATATAGCAGGTTTATAAATAGAATATTAAAAACTTGTAATAACTGACATAGCATTTGCCATACGACAAACAACGGAATGAATTCAGCGTTTGGCAAAATGCAAGATACAATAACGCAGAAGGAAAGTAGATCTAAGCACTTGCACCTAGCCCTTTACAGTTTGCATCAATGAAGAATACAATATACATGGATGGAATTATGAATGTAGCACTTGCAAGCAGCCATTTACAATAATGCAAAAGAAAAGTAGCACTTGCAAATTACCACGTACAGTTTGCATCAAAGAAGAATACAATATACATGGATAGAATTAAGAAAGTAGCACTTGCAAGCAATCATTTACAATAATGCATCAAGGAAAAACAGAACATACATGCATAGAATTATGGCGGTAATCCACCTCCATACACAATAACCTCCGCGATTACGATGGAGATAATACTCGATGTGTTTGGTTATGGTACTCAACGATGTATCTACAACCTCAGACGCATGGATTCCTAGCGGTGCTGTTTCAATCCTGAACCGTATGCTGAGATCATAAACGATGAAATAAACAAAGTTTTCACAAATATTCTTGAGACTTCGGAAAATTCAGAAGTGGAAATTCCGGATGGACTGTAGACAGATGTGCGGAATTCAGATGCATATTTCTCTGTCAAACCCATTTTTGACACCAGACTTTATCCTGCGGCATGCTTAGCAGATGCAAAATGCTGACAACCGATGTTTGTAATGGATGCTGTTGTCTGCATTGCCCGACGAACCTCGGCAATGTAAATCACATCTGGGTGAACTTAAGAACTGTAACCTCATTCCCCTTGAAAGATTACCGACACCAGTAACTTTAAACTTAATCCTGGCATAGCTGTTAATGTGTTCGTTTGGAATAAAGGCATGCAGCCTATACAGCAATCCATATACACATGAAGGCAGTTTAATATTGATTTGTTATTTCTGCACAGTTCAGAGTCTCTCTACCATTACTTGTGGAAATTCCAATGAGAATATTCAAGTACGAGGTTGCATACATGTATGTAGTACCCAATGGCTACTTGATGAGGATGACTATACATGAGATAGCTGATGTTCAGCAGCAGTTATTAGAAAGTATCGACGAGGCTGGTGTTGAAATCGGCGTTATAAAGGATCGTATTACAACAGAACCAGAAACAGAAGATCAGCCACCAAATGTTAACACTGATATTACGGACAAATTTAACGAGGACGGTTTTGCAGCTATCAATGATCCAGAACAAATAGTCGGAATTACTCCGTTTGGGTGGGATGAAAAAGAAAAATATGTAAAATCTCAATATGTTACAAGTAAGAAAAGTCGTGCCGATCGGCGGAAATACGTGTATCTCATTGTCGCTGGTGCAACTTAAGTCAGAGATGAAGATTATGGTTTTAAACTTTTAAACCAGACAGTAGACGAGTATACTGAGCAAGAAAAACAAGAAAGAGAATGAAAAAACAAGAAGAAATGCAGAGGCAATTTGAAGAAGCAAGAAAAGAAAGCAGATCAACCGTAAGAGCTAGATCTGAAACGAGGAAGAAAAAAGCAGACGAAACAACTGGAAGTGGACTTGCCACTCGAGGAAGTGGTCTTAGCGCTAAGCATGATAAACTTTGCTCCAATGACGTTCCTTGCTGATGTTGATCGACTAGAAATTCTGAGTGGTGGAAGACGAGCCAGCAATAATTCTCCCGAAATAAAAAATGAAGCAGCTGCTATCTATCAGCGCTTATTTACCGGTGGCATCATGGATACATGCGTCTATCGGACACTAGTAGAAGAAATTACCATGATTGATCAATTAGATCGGCGATAACAAAATAACATGATTATACACAATGCTTAACGTGGACCTGAAATGGTCATAGGGATAAAATCACGATCGCCAGTATGTAAGGTTATCTACGGAGATGGGATTGATGATGTTGTTCAAGGTTTATTTAGAAACATAGTCCCCAAAGCGATCCCGATTGCAAAACAGGCATGAAATCCATCAAAGTTGTTCATGATGAAGGTATTGGAGCCATTGGTGATGCCGCTGGTAAAGCTTTCTCAGCAATCCGATATTCTTTTTTTTTTGGGGGGGGGCATCAGACAGATCCCCCCACCCACTAAATTCAAAAAAGAAAGTGGTTTTATATGTCCTTGTATCCCATAAGATCTGTAGTGTTGTGCTTTTTACTGAAAAGAATTTTTGTTCCAAAAATTTATTTAGATATAATTTCGATATATTTTTTTTCCCTAATGTGTGAAAAACCCAGGCTGGTTCTTCTATCTAAGGGGTTGTTCATCCGACCAAGGGCTTCATTGTCCAAGGAGGAGTAACTTCCTTGTATTTTTTAGTGATCTTTGCCAAAGATCTCCTAAGTCCTGTGCTTGCTATATTGTTTACATGATATAGATGTTGTTGTAAGGACGGCGGTTATATCAAATTTCACCCAGGCTGTCTATTTATATTCTCGCTTTTATAAAAAAAAAGTCAATATAAAAAAAAACAGGAAACAATTTGTTAAATTTGGAGTTTTTTTCTTTCTTTTTATTAAAATGTTTTCCCTATCTTCCTTACTTTCCTCGGATGAGTACCATTTATCTATTCTGCAAAATTAAAGAAAACCCTATTTGTAATCCTACTTGAACCATCTCATTCCTTGGAGCATTTGTTTTGATGTGATTCGGCTACGCCCTGCATAAGGTTCCACATTATCTTTATTGTATTTATCATGCTACTCCTTATTTGTAGGCGTATCCTTGTGTGCTAAAGCGTCATATGTAGTCATCTACATATATAAAAAGGCCTAAAGTTTAAAACAAAGAGTAAAAAATTGTACATGTGCTGGTTAGGAAAACAAATATTGTTAGTGTTAGTACTTTGTTTCTATTTCCTGTGTTTTTGTATTGTCTGTCCATATACTACGTCTGGGGTTTTCTAGAACTCTTCTCCGGGCCTTTCCACTTCGCGTAGCACCATGTGACGTAGTCCCATAGTATCTATGCTCTATACTTCTCCTAGGCCGCAGTTCCCTGTAACCCGTCTGTATTTTGTTGTAGAAAAAACAAAGGATAAAAATTCTTTTAGTTCTTATGGTTAGTGTCTTTGGTTTCCCTATTTATTGTTGTTATTATTTGTTTTTGTCTTAATATTGATAGGGAGACATCGAAGATTTATTATATTTATAAATTTCTATTTTCTCCTCGGAAGTCCCGCCGTCTCCGCATGTGAGGAAAGAGCCTCGGCCTGCGCTCCGGCTGGCAAGGCGCTTAAGCGGCCAGTCAACCAAGTCCCATCCCCTACATCGGCCCTCTCAGGTGCTCCGAGGTATAGGTTCGTATTTTCCTTATTTGTCGTTCAAATTATTTATTGTCTTAGTCTTATAACTTGTCCACATTGAAACATTGTCTTTACTATTGTTACGTGTCTAGGCTCGTACAAAGTAACAAAGAAAAGAGTAAAGAAAACAAGCTTTGTAAAATTTAACAAAATAATTTATTTCCCTAGAAAACAAGGTAAAAATATGAAAAAGAACTTACGGTTTGTGAATCTAATCCAAAAATTAATCCTAGAATTTAGAAATATAAGTCCTATCACTAAAAATTTCTAATTAAATCAAAGTTCGAATCCCGATGAAGTTCCAAGATGGAAAGCGATGACGTCTTCTATATTCTGTTTTGTGTTGATCTGTCAACAGTTCCTTGTTGAATTTTATGACTCGAGAATAATATTCCGGCTTTAGAATTCCGAATAATTTCCAATAAATGTCTTTGTCCAAGAATTTTGATGGGCACTGGTATTTTCCAGGGAATATAAATTATTAAATCCAAAAAATAGAAGAATTTTAAATCAAACTGGCATCAACATTAAATACACATTGAGCTCTGAAGATGTAAATTCCGACTGACTATTTCACTATAAAATATCTGTTTTAACCCTTAACTAAAACGCAGTTTAGACCCCGTGATGGGTCATGTGATCACTTAGACTGAACAACGCAGTAAAATAATGTCAATTAGCACGTAGACTATTTACAGGTTCGAGTGTATTGAACAAATCTTACTATAAGATTCAATAATAAAAAGTTGTTTACAAATTAGAGCTAACACGCAAGCCAAATATGACCTTGATTACGACCAATCATTTTCATTCTGTGTTTACAAATTCTGAATCAAGGCCAGGAACTAGGTCAGCGAAAAATACAAAGTAGCAACACTACTGCGTTCTAATCGGGCTAAAAAGAACTGAACTGAATTTTCTGAAAAAAATGTCAGTTCCAGTGAATAAAGTTATCATTAAAATAACATGTAATGAAATAAAAATAAAATAAAAGAGAATTTAAAATTAACACACAAGTAATTAAATTACATATACGTAACACTATATAATTTGTTACCTGTAAAATTAAATTCTTATCTTTTGGCCGATCTAGTTATAATAGATTCTCTCTTCGATATCTCCCCTTTTGACAAATATTAATTATTAAATTTATCACATGGTACACTTTGCCTATACTGTGTGCAGTTTAATATTTTTGATATTATACATGTGAACATATCACTTTATGTGATTCCGATTGGTCCAAATAAGCCCATGCAATTATTGAGCAGTATTCTCTTTACTGATTGGCTGCGATCGTGGGAAAACTTTTTTTTAACCCCGCCTTCTGGAATTTTTTGTTTTCATTGAAACTTTTTGGCTGCCATTTTTTGAATCGGCACGTGAAAGGGAATTGGGGAAAATGGTCTCGTCTGTTTCAATATTGCCAATTTATCCCCACAGGGGTTTGTTATGTCATATATAACATATCATAACATGAAAAATGGCAAAACCCCCAAGACAAGAACAATAACAACAAGTAAAACTGCCGGTATTGCTTAGATGATAACGACAGTGGGGGTGGGAATGCATGGGCGGTATATCTGTAGCATGTTTCCACCCTATATACAAGCTTAGTTTAAATGTGAACTTACTGAAGTAAGTAAACTCACCTTTGTTCACAGAAGAATGTAGACATGAAACGGTCTCCCCAACTGACAGAACTTATCCAACCGCAGCATATTTACGCGGTAAATAGGTGATGCAAGTCCGACTCAGAGTTGTTTTCGTCTTCTGTACAATATAATGTTCCAAATCAAATACTGCAAATTTCAGGTCACAAATACAATACAGTAAATATGTGTATTTCTGCGTCCAGTAATCTTCTTTTCACAAAAATATTGCAACAATGTTATGTTTAGTTGTGGAATTTCAACGTAAACACTGTCACTGTCTTGTGTCGGCCAACTCAGACCGGTACTGTGCACCATATCAAACAATGTGACATCACACGCATTGGACATTTTGTGTTGACAAATGTTTTGTCTTTTGTAAAATGTTCTGTTTATTTGGATGGAAGAGTATTCTTTGATTTATAGTTATCAAAAATGTATAATATACTTTTACTATTTCAACTTTGTTTGGGACTATTTTTTACGCGCATCAAATGAACGGTACAGCGTCTGTCAGAATGAACGAAATTATTCGTTCTTCTTTCTATCTAAATAATTTCTACTGAAATAAAACTATGTGATAAAAAGAATCTCAAATGGGTAATGATTTAATATTAAATTTATTCAACTCGTTGAATAATGTCCAGCTTTTGCGAGCCTTGGCGATCCTCTGTTTATTCTGTCCTCCTTTCTTACTTCGCATTGTGCGATCGTGTGATATTTTGTGAAATTGGCCGTTTTGCACATGGGACATCTGGGTATTGTGCGTATCATGTGTCTTGTTAATGCTACTTCTCCCGTGAGCCAAACGTCATGGAGGTATTTGTACATGATATTTTGTATCTTAAGGGACTTAATCCCTGCCCATGTCTTCCATGTGTTACGCTAATCTATTCTTGGGTTTCTTTCTTCAACCTTCTGTTTGCTAATTTTATTTAATTCATGTCTTATAACTTCAAATGTTTTTTCATTTTGTTTTTCCTTCCGTATTTGTTTTCTGTCCCTCGTTTTCAGTATCAATTCCTTATATTATCAATATTTCCTTGGGGTTTCTAATTTTTTGTTAATATATTATTTCTGTATATATCAGAGCGGTTCCGTAGAGTGAATCATAGTCACAATATATACATAGCCTCTCAAGCAAAAGTTGCGTCCGTTTTTATTTATTTAATCCTTTCAATAATATTTCCTATTTTAATTGTTATGGGGTCAGGTACACCCAAACCTCCCCTATATGTGGCCTTATAAAGTGTCTCTTTTTCAGATAGTGCATCTTTTTAACCCAGATTTATTGTATAATTTCTTTAATTGTTTATTATCCAGATCTATAGATTTCATTATAAAATTAACATCGCTATACATATATGTTTTGGCCACTTGTGTTCGCTCCATAAAACATAGTGGCGTAAGAGCCCAGTTGTCTGTTTTCTTTTATTTTTGTTTTCATATATTTATAGTTTTCGATATCTGCTTGATGGCCGAAGGTTATCCCAAGGGCTTTGACCTTATCTTTGATCAGGCTGGGAGGGAATCGAGAGCGATTCCCTCGCCAGTTTCCTATTTTGACTATTTCTGTCTTCTCATGATTAATTTTTGAGCCAGAGGCCTTTCAAAATTTTTCAAATTCTTTTCTTAAGTGTTGGAATGAGTTTTCGTCTTGGATAAATTTGTACAATCGTCTGCATGTTGGAGCATCTTTATTTCATATTTTAGGTTTGGGATTCTAATTCCTTTGATATTTTGGTTATTTCTTATCTTATGACTCAAGATTTCAATTGCTAATTACGTATAATAGCATCGATGGGTGCATTCCTGCCTCACCGATCTTCTCTAGGGGTTATTCCATTGTACAGGATTTTGGTCCATTTTCGGAAATTTTTCCAGAATCTTCTCTACAATAGTTGTGTTCAATTCTATCGAACGCTTTCTCCTGGTCAATGAGGATCATGGCCCCATTTTGTCCTGTTATTTGGATAAAGTCTATTATTATTTTTTAATTTAGAATATTGTTCTGTATATTTCTGCCGCTCTCTCCACAAGTCTGGTTCTTGTTAATTATTTTCCATTCCACTTGCCGGAACAACCAAACCGTGTTGAAACTGGTATCAGTAATATTGATGGAAGATCAGGTGCAGGAACTGGGTTGCATAAGCGGTTGCCCAGCGTGAGTAGTGGGTCAAAAATGAGGTTTTTGGACCAGGGACCCTATCTTCCCTGTCCAGAAGGACCCCCATCCTCTCAAAACAGGTACAAAAACACATTTTTCAGACCATCCCGACCCCACCCATCAGGATAGACAAATTGTTTTACGTGTGAGGTTTCTGGACCCGGGACCATATCACCCCTGTCCAGAAGGGCCCAACAAATACAAAAACACATTTTTCATACTACCCCGACCCCATCCATCAGGTTGGTGGCAAAGCCGATTTTATTTCTAATGTTTAGATAAAATTTCATATCTCATCACCGATTATCAGTGTTTCAGCTGTGGATATTAGAAATATTGTATCATCACGATAATAAAGACTAAACTTTATTCTACGGCTCACACAACGACGAGACTCAAATAAATCTTTCGTTTGTAGTTTATTAAGAGAATATTTTTTATCAATAAAAAATACTTTTGATCGATCAAGATCGATGGTAAGTTTAGTATATTTTTGTTGACTGATTGGATCATGAAAGTCATTAAATCCTTCTGACAATTCCTGGCTTAATATCTCAAGATAATTGAAATACTCGCTGTTGTCACATCGGATAAGTGAAAGTTTAAGTCTGTCACGGCCGCTAAAACATATTCCTGATGTTTCATTATTAACTTCAACTGTCAACTGTTTACTGTTTATCATTAGATATTTGATCTTGCTATTGTTGCTATGTGTCACTGTCATATTTTCGAACATTATTTCTAAAGTTTAGATAAAATTTCATACCCTAGTCGGAGAATATAATGTGAAGCATAGACTTATCGTTAGATTTATCAGCAGATGAAAAGATAATATCAAGTATAGATTTATCGTCGCGACAGTATCCAAGTGCAAACGTATCTATTCCGTTTTCGTAATAAAGATTGTCATAAAAATTACTTAATCCACGTTTGATAATAACGTCTGTTTCAAGTTTATTATGATTTGTTCGAATAGCCATTGCTCTTATAAAACTAACACCTCCATCAAGTGCGTACTTGTAATGATTAACTCAATAAATTTTTCAACAAAATCGCGAGGCAAACCTTTTGCTTTTTTTGTTATTTTATTATTGTCTAGCAACACGGCGTACATTTTACTTCTTAATCCAATAAAGTATTTGATGATGAGAGAGTTCATTTCATGCTTAAAATTACCAATAACCTTTTTATTTGTGTCATCATAACATTTACTATCGAGAGGATAATCGGAAAGATCAAACAAATGTCGGTTATCAAAGATATCATGATATACATCCTCAGTCTCTATTTCATAAACAAGCGAGTCAGTATCGGTAAACAATAGTTTACTTGACGGCCACTGCTACTTACCAAAATTATAATAAAAATCATACATGAGCCACTTCGACAAATCAAGTATAGAAGCTCCAACATAAATCGGCTTATTTAGTTTTAAATTTGTTTTTCTTCTTTTTATCGCGACAAGGTTCTCATGAAAAATGTTCATACTGACAAAATCGTCGTCTGACACAAGTTTGTTCCTGCGGTTGATATCATTAACTAGCTCGATGTTTACTCGCTTTCTAATATTTTCCATTGTCTTACCAAAGACGGAGTTGTTCATAAGCTTATAGAAGTTTTTCTCGAAATCGGTTTTCGCTAAAGCTCTCCTTGAAGTGTTTGAGCTAATATAACCACTCATCCACGGCGACTGATTGAATTTTAACACACGATGAACTTTCTTCAACACAAGACCTGCATCTATTGCTTGCTTTAAAACATTGTAATGCAAAACATAATTTTGCTTATCAAGTAAATTTGAAACGAGTTTACTTACCATAGAATTTTGTTTCGGCGATGCCATTGCTTATTGTTCCTGAGATAACAAACTATAGTCGATTACCATTGATTCCGCACAGAACGGGTAATCGTCGTGTAAATGATGTAATAAAGCAGGATAGTCGAGATCAACTTCAACAAAATACGAAACGTCGTCAAGTATCTTTTATTTCTGTTTCCGCCAGAAATTTGTCAGGTGTAATCCAACGAAATCCACCAAACGGCATTAGTTCTAACATTGCATAACCTTACAAATTATTCTGATCGAGATAAATGATGTACTTCGATGATTTATTTGGATCATAATTCAACATATATTTATTGTTTGCTTCAGAATATTTTTTGTTATAACGCTAAATACCGCCACGGATACCTTTTTCGATAAAGTTAAACATGTCAACATCTGTAATTCTGACTCCACCTTACTAAACTTTAACAGAGCATCCCACGATAACCCAGGAGCATAGTAATACCAGCAAGGATCTAGTCAATAATTGTTATAGCTCACTTTTCGAAAGATTTCAAATACATCCGTTTTCAATTATTTTATTATGATGGTAATTCACCCCAATATACTCATTTGAGATCTTCGATGCTAGCAAATTTTTCCATAAACCTACTGTCGATGATAAACATATTTCCTGATACTGCAGTTAGGGTCGCCACAGATTCATTTTATATCAACAAAACAAATATAGGATTGTTAGATGGATGTGATATAAGTGCAAGCGATGCTCCTGACACTGAAAGTGTTGTCCCCTGCGGCAGTTGGCGAGTCAAGGATGAGAAGATACTTGACTATTCCGAATCTGCGGATTGTAAACCTTTACCTGAATATTACAAAAATAGATGTCACAAGCATCATCTACACCATCTGTATACAATCCGAAAATTATAATCTGGAGTGAGATATGCACGGCACACATAGACGTGTTGAAAAAGTTTCTTGATTGGTTGTTGACGAAAAATACGGCTGTTATTATGATGGAGATCACGGACAACCACCGCCATTTACAAGTCAATCCCCACATCGCTGGTTAAAAGAATCCGTGGATTATTATGAGGAAATATTCGATGATCACAGGGCTCTCGATGAATCACTGAAAGAGTTCAAGTGGTTAATACGACTACAACTGGATAAAATTCAATGCGAGATAATGCGTGAAGTAATTCCAGAAACAACAAACGAAGATTTTGGAATTTATGGCACCCTAACGATCTCATAGTTGCATCACGGAAATGTGTTCGTGATTCACTTCAGCAAACTTTATTTCTGCTACACAAGGAGAAGTTTTCAGATCTACCAGTCCCATTGTGTTATCGCCCAGCAGATACACGACGACATAATATTGATGTTGTGCTTCCTGGCACTGAGCGACGCAAGCTTGTTCTTAATGATATTGTTGTTGTTCCTGTAGATGTCGCCGTTGATCTTATCGAGAAGAACGCGCTTGAGTGCTGGATCCTGAGATATGCAATAACCATTCACTCGTCCCAGGGATTAACTATTTCCGATACTAAAATTTGGATTATCGATGATAGTATCGAATGCTCAAATTTAGTATGTTTAACAGTTTCGAGAGTCCGAGGAATGTCTCAACTACGGAGGGTTATTCCTAAATTTATTCAGGATAATATTTCAGATCGCAGGTCTGCCCGTGGATCTTACCACACTGGAAATTGTTTGTGCGGTTACACTCCAGACAGGACAGGATCAGTCGCTCTTTTTTTTACCGCCTTCAAGTTCACCAGGAGCATTTAAATATCTCACAGTCACATTACCGAGTACTGGTTGTTTTGAGAAACAGTCATGTCGTTATACTGGTATACGCGCTTTCGTGATGGCACTAACGGGTTTCATAGAAATTCCACGTGTAATGTCGTTGTTTAACGCAGCTATCACATTTGGTAGTCTTCAATCCATTCACTAGATCTTGTATTTGTGGAAATTTCTTGAGCGTATTAATATCCAAATAACCGCTCAGCACGTGCTCAGTTAAATCATTCAATGACTGTCTGATCACGATGCAAAGCAGTGTGTCCTCGTCTGATGTTGTTTCATCACCGACGTTACTACACTAAGAAATTCTTTGCCAGGATCAACCTATAGCAACGGTGGCTATCGCAGACCACCACGTTGATAAATTCGTTCAAACGCAGATGCAACTTCAGTTGCTGTCTTTATTGATACTGGTTCTGCTTCCTTATACTACTTGCAACGTCAACGACAGTTATTGCGTATTTGTATGTGCGTGATTGACGTCTACCAGTTTTAATAGTATCATATGGTAAAAACAAAATATCTGCCTGACAAACTTCGTTGGGAGTGCCGACGTCAAAATGTGCGTAATGAATTTTTTACGCGTAGGTGGATAAATTTGCCATATTGCCTGTCGTGCTAACCAATCATCAGCAACAGAACGTGCGACACCTGCTGCGTCAGCAAATTTACTAATCGCTGCTCTACCCCTCCAATATACTCTTGGACTATAATAAATTGGTTCTATATAATAATTATCTATGAGTAATAAAAATATTACCGAAATCAGCACAGATCACAGGTGGTCCAAATAAACTATCACTGACAGAACGTCAACTCAGGCACTTCAATGGCGCCAAACAGTTAAAGACCGGCGTAAGACTTGATCTTTCTGCGGGTGCAATTAAAGACATTGCCAAGACGGTTGGTATATTTCCACTTCTTGCAGCTATACCAGCGTTGATAACAGCTGCAGCCCCAGCTGTTGAAAAAGCAGCTGCACTTGATGCTGTTGGAACTGCCGCTGGGATGGCATTAAAGAAAGCAACAGGTCACGGACTAAAAACTTCCAAAAAAGAATCATCAGGGAAAGGTCTAAGACTGCCAGGAACCCCTCATTTACGGTACGGTCAATCCACGAGGAAAGGTCTAAGAATGCCCGGGTCACGTCGTTGATACTTCCTATGTCCAATTTTGATTTACTTGATGCTGCTAAGCGATTAAATATTAAAAACTTCAGAGATGGTTTTATGCGTGATCAATTACCAAACAACCAAATCGTACTGAAACCGGTATCATTAATCTCGATGGAGGTTCTGGTCCAGGTACTCATTTGGTTGCATACGCGATTGATCCACGTGGAATTGTTTATTTTGATTCGTATGGGTTGGCACCACCGAAGGAATTTTTAAAATATGTCAACGGACTTCAAAACACTCCCGTATGGTATTCAACATTACCAACACAGACAATAACTGATCAGCGAATATGTGGCCGTAAAGTAATTGCTGTACTCGACGCTGTGTCATCATCAATATTTTTGGAAGATCTTCTCGGAGTCTCAAACCTCAAGGTGAATTATCCAAATATGCAATACTTGATCACGTCAAGGACAAGATAACTAATCTTTTGCGTCTTGCAGATGTCGACCAAAATGAAGTCATTGTTTTTCAGGATCAACAAGGACGATTAAAGACGAGTAATATCCCTTTGACAGACATAATTTTGGGAGTTCCAGATGCGACCGAAAATAATTTAGCGGTATTTACTAAGAACGGTAAAATTAAAAGCTCGGAGGAATCAGTCTTAATACTCATGGGAGAGATTGCTGGACGCATCTGAAGAATTGGAGATATTATGTATGGCGATCTCAATATGAGCAGAAATACAATTATCAATGTGAGATAACCAAAGTCAGACGATGATGTGGCAACAAAAAAAAATAAGTAGGCAGCAACAACAACACGATCAGAACTGAGATCAATGGTCGTTTACTAACCGCCGGTGATACAATGACTGGTTCTCTGAACATGTCTAATAATAAAATTACTGGTCTTAGAGAACCGAAATAAAACGATGACGCCGCAACAAAAAATATGTCGATGATAGCAACATTCCGACGATGACCTCGTTAATGACAATCAATGATGGAATAGCCACATTTAGTTCTGATTATGCTACTCACGTATAAATTTTTTTGAATTTTCGTACAAACACAAATAGAGCCATTAATGAATTTTTTGGAAGTCCAGCAGTCGTCGACATTAAACTCTCCGAAATCAAAAAGATTACCGACAGTGTAGTATATACAGTAGCGTCTGGATCAGCATTATGGTCACCAATCAATCAATTCATCATATCTAGCACTGAGGTTACCGGTATATACTGGCTCTCAGTATTCTGCACCACATCATTGACAATATACACCGATAATCATCGGCGTTCTTCGCTCAATGCTACATCTGTTATATTAGTAGTACTGGATCAAAACGACGAGGAAATATTTACAGTGGCACCCCGAAAACGAGACCTCGGCTTGATTTACTATTGGTGTCTTGAATTAGTCGCTAAACTACCACCTACTTAAATTATATAATGAACCATTCGGTTGACTTTGTTGCAGCGCAACATTACAGATACGAACAAGTGTTTGTTGCAGACCCAGCTGAAAAATATCATTGATGAGTATACAGTAAAACTAAAAAAATACCGCAGACGTATCGTTGTTACTGACATAATTGTGTACTCGGTGTCCGAGGTCGTCGCTGGAACAGCAAC
The DNA here is from genome assembly GCA_016617855.1 of Megalonaias nervosa. Lineage (NCBI taxonomy): Eukaryota > Metazoa > Mollusca > Bivalvia > Unionida > Unionidae > Megalonaias > Megalonaias nervosa. The sequence goes on from JAECUM010018962.1 coordinate 27,130, forward strand.
TATAATCGGACCATTATCAGCGTCATACATAATAGCACCAGTAATAGAAATCAGTGTTGCAGTTATAACCGGTGTTGCTGGTATTCTTAATATCATCGCAAAAAATATCTACGTGTGCGGCTGATAAACTCCACGAATATACAACGTGCATGCCAAATTATCATCGCTGATATCATCAGGGCTCAATGATCGAATACTATCAGATCAGGAATTCGCAGAAATAATTAAGAAATCCGTGAAGCAACTGGAAACCAAACCCCCTTGACTGAGTCAAAAACAGAGTCACCTTAATTTAAATCAGGAAGTAAATAATAATAATGTCACTAATGACTGCGTCACAAGAATTGCTAGAAACAATTGTCGCTAATACAACACCACCAACAACCACGATGATAGTGAGCTCAACCAATCCTGAATTCGACGTTAGCTTTCCAATGGCAATTCCAGCCGAAGAAATAGCATTAGCACAGTTACTAGTATATTACAGCTGGCCAAATATTGGATCAAAGTCATTCGGTGGGTTACCCGCAAATAATTCATTAGTGTTTTCTTATAAAAATAAATGTGATGGAACTCCAGATTGGCAAGTTGTTAGTATTCCTAATGGCAGTTATCAAAATGAACAGTTTAATAGTGAATTCCAACGCAGAATTAAATCTATCACAGGAAAAGAATCTAAAAAAGCTATTACGGTTCATGAACCAACATTATCAGCTGCGATAGAAATATCGACACCCGACTACGCTGTGTATATATATATATATATATATATATATATATATATATATATATATATATATATATATATATATATATATATATATATATATATATATATATATATATATATATATATATATATATATATATATATATATATATATAATCGGTAAGAATCGTATTAGGATGGCCAGAGACAGCACCTGTTCATCAAGGATCACCAGAACCTCAACGCGGTGATTTTATCACAGACAAGAAAATATACTTGGGAAAAACTCCAGATTACGAAATATGGACACTAATACCAAAATTCAAACTTGGAATATGACTCAAACCTCATCAGGACGATGGAGAAAGATCCGGTACCTTGGTATGGAATCATGGGATATATTCATTTTCAAGATCTGATCTCGAAAATCATTTCAAAATCACTAATACTGATCACAAACAACTGAGTGACAACCTACGCCAGTCATTCATCCGTTATAATAACGAGTACCCCTCTGTTAGTGATTATCTGAGGTGCGAAATCATCAAGCAAATAGACCACCTGAACAAATTAAAATCGGGTTTCGAGAATTATATATACGAGCGGTGATTGAAAGCAGCGACGCTGATAAAATCGGTAGTTTCTCAGCTAAAGAAATATTCCTGATCAGATATTCAACCGCAACAACTCCGTTGTCAGAGGCAGAAATACCAACATTTAAACTTCCGGAATTTAACGCCGACGAGCTGAAGAAAAACGTCAGTGATATCATCGATGAATACTATCCCCAGATTATTGCCGCATGGAGAAAAATATCCACTCCAGCGATTATTCTCAAACATAACAATGATCCAGACGGCGGTGGTCGTCATATATCACCAGGTGTTGTCGCGATCACATCAACTATCGCAGTCAATTTGGTGTGTGATGCTATTGATGGAAGTTATCAAGTAGATCTTGAAAGATCCAGGCAGGCACAACAGGGATATATCTTATATTCATTCATTTACCCCTGAAGTACCTCCTGGGTTTTTAATTGTGTCAGTACCTGGTAATCCGGTTTATCTACAGTGTCATAATCCGATGCTGTGGCGGATATATTTTAGACTTACTGACCAAACCGGACACCATCTTGATTTAAGGAATGAAGTTTTGACTCATTCATCCGGAGTGTTTTCGAGCACAATTGAAAGACAACTACAATAAAATTCAAACTCGAGTTGAAGTAAATTTGGGATTGTCAGTGTCTGCCTCTAACACGTTCGGGAGATACTGAAATGTTATTTTTTTGTTTATACTTCCTTGAAAATTCCGATTTGGTTATATTATTTGCGACACGTTGTACTGAAGGTGTGACAATATCAAAATATTTTCCAGGTGCATTCATTAATTGAAATATTATTTCTTCGCCAGTCTCCACATTCACAGATTTAACAACTCTTCTTGTAATTTTTGTAATTAGCAGTTTTACCAAATTTACATTTTTGACTCTGTCTAATAGCTCGTAAATTAATCAAAGAATTGTCAAGTTTCTTGCCGTTGATGTGATCAATCACAAAACCATCTTCGGTTAGTCCATGAAAACATTCATATATAAATTTATGACATAAATATCTTTCTTTATCAACAGTAAATCAGAGATAACCGGCATTATCAACAACACTGACTGTTTTTTTCAGTCGACAGTTCCTGATGATACCATCACGAGATGCCTCATAATTTTTAATGATGGGATGATTCACAAATTCATTTTGCTCCATTTATTTAATAATATTATTTGTCTAAATAATTATTTTATTGTTGGCGTGGAAATCTGCCGAGATAGTCTTTGATGTTTATTTTATACCAGCAACGTTGTTGCCGGCGTTATTTTTTTATCGTAATATCGTTTAGCTTTCTGTATTTTTTTTATCACCGCATTTTACACACAGCTGCGTTTCTCCTGTAACCCAACACCACATCGTAAACACGGTCTTGGTCCTAGACTTCCGTGACGCACATTTTGCATGCGATATCCACAGAATTCATGTACGCAAGCCCTGAACCGCTCCGGTGGCCTAGTGGTTAGAGCGTCCGCCTCGGATGCGGGATGTCGCGGGTTCGAACCCCGGCCGAGTCATACCAAAGACTTTACAAAAATGGTACTTACAGCTGCCTTGCTTGGCGCTCACCATTAAGAGGTTAGTGTTAGGACTGGTCAGCCTGGTGTGAGGATAATGTGACTGGGTGGGACATCATGTCACATTTCTGCGGTATGATGCCCCAGAGCTAGACATCACTATAAACTGCCACACTGCAGACATCGTAGCGATATGGCTGAAAAATTGTTAAAGCTACGTTAAAAATCTAGATCACTCACACACGCAAGGAACTGAAGAATCAATCATCAACCACTTGTATTTATTCTTTGCTTGATTCATTATATATAATTAATCTTCAGTTTAAATATATATATTTGCCTTAATTATAATATGGAGGAATTTCCGAGATTATCTGCGATTAAGCCCGCTAAAGCCAGATTTGATCTTGACAGAATAACCTCTTAATTACCAAGGCGAGCTTTTGTTGATTTATCAACAAAAACTTTAATCAATCGTATCCGTGAAGCCAATGTGTGGTCAACATTCAGAATTGTACAAGACGTCGATGCTACAATGAATGACAAGCGAGCAGCGACAATTAATAATTATCTCGACGTTGCACGAAAATATATTTTTAGAATAAAATTTATCGTAACGACAGACGAGACCTGGATCATCCGTGACAAACGTGACCCTGTTCGATTACACCACACTGGAAATATTGTCACGTTAAATAAAAATTCAAAACCAGGAATACTGATTGGAATTGATAGACCTTATTATGAACGAGAATATCCTGTGACGGCAGTTGTTTATGCGATATACCCGCTGAATGATAAACCTAACGTCGATGACCTACTACCGATGAAAATTTCTCGCTTGAATTGTGTTTCTGAGCGAGTTACAGAACATTTCCCAAACGCGATGCGTGGAAACGGTTTAACGGATCTAAGACGTGGAAAAAATAAATGAATGGGCAGAAACAGTTAAAGATACCAGAATGTCTATCAAGGACGTTGCTGAACTAAAAAAAAAATAAAGATTTCCAATAAGGGTGAAGACACTACCCGGAGAGATTTTGTACGAATCGAAATATAAGAAAAATGGAGCTTCGATAGAGATTATTGATCAAAACGCACACGCGTGGACTTCCGACATAACAATATTTCCACGAAATCGAACTGTTAAATTCTATAACGGTGATATGTTTGATTTTATCAGAAATATCCGTAAGAGTGACCCTGTATCTGTGTGTGTTTCAAAGTTCAGAATCTGTGAACTATGGTCAGTTTCTACAGCCTAATGTAGATATTTATCGTACAGAATCTCTCCACGACGAAATGAAAAATCTTGCGTTGAAATACACAAACGATACTGATGTTATCGAACGATTACTCAGTAATTGTTCTACCGTTCCGTCAGTTGCTGCCCACGCTGCTCAGAAGGAAAATTCATGCAAACCAACAAGATTGGAATTTCTTGAAGATGTCCAACGCAGTTGTATCGAATACGGACACGGCGGATAATGGAATACTAAATACGATTATAAAGATGTTATCTTGGTTGATATGGTTGCATGTTATCCTGGACGTTTTCTTGGAGCGGGTGAGTGTTCTGAGTATTTCAAGCGATTTGGACATCCAACACACGAGATGACCAGAACTGCAATAAATGGACCTTTACTAGATTTTGACTTAACTGGATTCGCCTGCTTTGAGTCATTCGAGTTTGCACCGACAAACCTTTATCCGGTTGTCGCTGTTTGGTTTGGAAAACATTTTAGCGAACGCGGCTGGGCTCCAATAATTTTTATTACGATATATGCTTGATGTAAAAATATTGATATCGTTTGTTGTAAGTGAAGCAATTATATCATATCGTCCTCAGAAGCAAGTTTGGTTACCACAAGAAAAGAAATATTCCCCTGATGAAAATCCGGACAATACAGATCTCTAAAATAACTTGAAAAAGATCTTGGCAGAAAAATAATTGGTAAATTTACGCAAGGAGGATCATATGATCATAAACGACATTGTACAAGAGTAATTATAGACGAAGCTGAACTCCATTTTATAATTGCCGATACAACGGAGAGAAGGACATTTATAAGTCGGAATAATATTAATTTATCTGACGGAACTAAATTAGGTACAATTGTAACCTACACTGATGGTGACTCACCACAGGTTACTCATTTAAGATCTTCAATGCTCGCGTACGTTTCTAAAAATGTATTATCGAAGATAAATAGATTTCCTGATTCCGCAATTAGAGTAGCCACAGATTCATTTTATATCAATAAAAAATACACAGGATTGCTAAAACAATTACATATCGTCGCTGATGCATCATGGGGCGAATGGAGAATAAAACGAGAAAAGATACTTAGTTATTCTGAATCTGCCGAAGCCGAATATAAGGAAATATATTATAAAGATAAACAGATGTCAAAACTTTCATCGGCTCCATCTGTATATGATCATGTGACCAGACATAAAACTGTTTATCTCGATGGACCCGGAGGTTCTGCTAAAACAACACGTGCGATTGAATTATTTCGGAATTTTGATATGGTTGTTTTGACACCTACACATAGACTCGCCAGAGAAATGAGCGAGCGTGGAGTTAAATCTCATACTTATCACAGCTTCTTCCGATGGAAGGGAGATGTATGGATTCCTGAAGGAATGGGTGAGAAATATATCCCTAAGAGTATTATCTGGGATGAAATTTGTACAGTGTCTGTAGAGGTATTAAAAATATTTCTTGATTGGTTGTTGACGAAAAACACCGCGATAATAATGTGTGGAGATCATGGTCAACCACCAACTTTTGTTGGATCATCTCCACATGAATGGCTGAAAAAATTCGTAGATTATTTTGAGGAGATAACTGATGATCATAGAGCTATCGATGAACCGCTCAAAGAGTTTTAAAGACTCATCAGACTGCAGCCAGATAAGATTCAATGTGAGATAATACGTGAAGTAATTCCAGAGATCACGATGAATGATTTTTTGAATTTATAGAGGCCTGCTGATTTGATAGTTGCAAGTCGGAAGATAGTTCGTGATACACTTCAACAGCAATTATTTCTGTTACATAAAGAAAAGTTTTCAGATCTATCTGTGCCATTGTGTTATCGCCCAGCAGAAACACGCAAACAAAATATTAAAGTTGAGATTCTTGGAACCTTGACAGAGTCAAGGGAGAAACAAATACTCGTTCTTAATGATGTTGTTGTTCCTGTGAGGGCTGTTGAGAGCGCGTTAACAATGAATAAGTCTCCGTGGACTTTAGGATATGCTATAACGATTCATTCATCACAAGGATTAACTATTTCTGATACAAATATCTGGATTGTCGATGATTGGATCGAATGGTTAAATTTAGTTTATCTAGCGGTGTCGAGAGTCAGAACAATGTCTCAGCTACGGAGGGTTATCATAGACTGCGGAATGATTCAGGAAACCACTGATAGCAATTGCAATGATATAGTAAAGAAAAAATTAGCTGGTTATCAGCGATCTGACATAAAAGTAAGCGTGACTTTGATCTTGATACTGAATTTATCATGACGCTGAAACAACAACAAAATAATCATTGTGCGAGCTGTAACACAGTAACGTTGTGGCAGTATTCGAATAATGATCAAAGACAATTTATCGTTGATAGAATTAATAGTAGTCTCGGCCACACACGCGAAAATGTGATGTTGACCTGTCTTGAGTGTAATCGATGTCGGGGTGCTGGTGTCCTGCTTTCACAGAAGTGAAGGCGGTTGTATCCTCAGGAATTACTTGTAATTGTTCACGTACAAATCCACGTTGAGGAGCAGTTGAATCTAGTCTGTAAATTGCAAGTTGTTGTGGATCTTCCCACACTGGAAATTTTATGTGTGGTCACACTCCAAATAGGATCAGTTGCTCTTTTTTTACCACCTTCAAGTTCACCGGGTTCAAATAAATCTCTTACAGTCACATTGCCTAGTACTAGTTCTTTTGAGTAAGGGTCACGTCGTAGTACTGGTATATGTTTTTATTTTTGTGATCGCGCTGATGGGTTTCATAGAAGCTGAACGAGTAATTTCATTATTTAAAACAGCTATCACACTTGTTAGTCTTGCAACCCGTTCACGAGATCTTTTGTCTTTCTGAACTTTATGTAGGGATATTTCCTGCGCATATTGATATCCAAACAATCGCTAAGCAAGTGTTCAATTAAATCGTTCAACGATTGCCTGATCGCGATGAATTGCTGTGTGCCCTCGCCTGATTTTGACGTTATGTTGTTTCATCATCGACGTTAATGTACCAAGAAATTCTTTGCCTGGATCAACTTTTAGCAGCTGTAGCCATCGTAGACCACCACGCTGATAAATTCGTTAAAAAGCAGATGCAACTTCAGTTGCTGTTTTTGTTGATAATGGTTCTGCTTCTTTATAGCTACTTGCAACGTCAACGACAGTTAACGCATATTTGTATGTGCGCGATTGACGTCTACGTGTTTTAATAGTATCATGAGGTAAAAACAAAATATCTGCTTGATGAACTTCATTGGGAACGCTGACATCAAAATGTGCGTACTAAATTTGTTTAGGTGGTGGTAGATAAAATTGCCATATTGCCTGTCGTGCTAACCAATTTGCAGCAACAGAACGTGTGACGTTTGCTGCATCAGCAAGTTTACTAATCGCTGCTCTACCCCTCCAATATCCTCTTGAGCTATAATAAATCGATTCCATTATAATAGTTATCTATAATTAATTTACCAGCCCCTAGCACTATTTTACCCTTCATCGCAGATCTTACCAGCCAATTAGCTAGCGATTCTCTGGGAGATTTATTTTTTTACAGATTTTAACGTATGTATCAACTTCACGTCTGCAATATGTCGTTGTTGCAAATCCGGATTTTTATACGCGACATCATGAATGTGGCATGCTTGATCAATCGCATTTGCTGGATACTCTCCAGGTCTTGGTTGGTCTCGTTCGTCAAGTTGGATATTAGGTCGGGTTCCAGGACCACAATAATTATATCAAGAATGTTGTTTTTCTCCTGGGTATTTAGCCCATGGAGTCCCTGGTAATTTTCCCAGTGAAGCAGCGATTTCACTGACTGTCTTCATACGAGACGAAATAAATTTGTATCTGCTTGTACCACATTTCACACACTTGCCTGTAAGCGCACGATTTTTATTTTTTATTATTGTTGTTAATCCACTGGTAGGGGTGGGTGCTCTGCATCGAACGCAATATAAATCCATATTATTTATTATATCTGTACAACATGGATATCTTTGACTTCTCAGCGACACGAGAGCAAGAGCCAATCAAACATCATGCAGCGTTACCAAATTCTATCAGAGCTATTATCATAAGACCATCTGGGTCTGGTAAGACGCAATTGTTGCTTAATCTGATAATGAGATGGCTCGAGTGGGATAAAATTGTATTTATTGGCACATCTGTAGATGATCAGCGATGCTACGATGTGTTTAAAGATTTTAATGAAGAAGCGAAATCATCGAATGAAGACGGTAATGATATTATTGATTTTATCACGGATATTGATGAAGCCCCATCTGTAGATGATCTCGATGGATTTATTAATAATCTCGTAGTATACGATGATGCGATGCTGGACAAACAATCAAATCCAGCTCGGATATTTTCCCGAGGCAGACACAAAAATACTGATGTAATTTATCTTACTGAGCGATATACACAAATACTTAAAGTGATCAGAGACAATTGTAATCTTTTAGTTGTATTTAGCGGAGTTGATACACATACTCTGCGAAACATCCATCAGACTTGGTGTTCAGGAGACATGGATATGATTAAATTCAGAAACTTCTTTTCAATAGCGCAAACTTCTCCACACGGATTTATCACGATAAATTTACATGATCCTTGTTCGCGATATCGTATAGGTCTCGATAAAATTTTTGGTTGAGAGACACATCAGCAGGGAGGGCAACGACAAAAAATTAAGTGTCCAGGAGGTAAACGAACACGCATACAAAAATGAAAACACAGACGTCAAAAGCGTCAATAACAAAACTGAGCTAACCCAATTACAGAAATCTCGGTCGGTTGGAGGCTTCGGTTTGGCGTTATTGGCCTGGTATTTCCATTTTTGTAGAAAGCTTTATTTTTCAAAAATAACCCTCCTAAAAAAGTTGTAGAATTAGCCCTCCCTGCTGCTGATACTCACACACTAACAAACATCCACCAGACCTGGTGTTCAGGGGACAAGGATATAATCAAGTTTAAAAATTTCTTCTCACATGCGCAAGCGATTCTTCATGGATTTATGACGGTAACTTTACAGGACTCCAAATCGAGGTATCGCATAGGTCTCGATAAAATTTTTGGTTGAGATACCTGTCAACTGACCGCTACTTTTTTTAACCCTTGACTCTGTCCTAGTGAGCGGCAGCGTCCGAGGCGAACGGTCTCCGAGACGAAGCGACGCTTCCTTCGGTTTTAATAGAGGGCTTGATTCACGAAACGGAGGGCCCTAAAAAGTTGTAGGGTTCGCCCCCTCTCCCCGCTGCTCAGCTTTTCTCTTTTCCGTCGTTGTTTTAGACTTAGTTTTTACACTTGATTTTATTCTTTTTTCTACTCCTTGAAGTTTACGATCAATTTCTTTCTGTCCTACTTCCCTTTTTTGTTTTACTTGTTCAGTACACTCATCTAATGCCTGGCTAAAATGTTTAAAATCATTATCATCACCTTAGACCTGCTGAGCACGGGAAAAAATTAGATGTATAGGTTTACGCTAAACAACATGACTTATACTTTTAATATATTAATGTTTTTATACTATTTTTTGTTTTTCTTGCCACGCAAACCCAGCAGTATAAAGTAACTGGTCTGGAGCCTCGATGGTTCTGATACCTTCCTCAGTAAATTTATTTGTTATGTTGGTTCTACTTCTTGGTTGTGCTGGTAGTTGAACTTCAGGTGGTGGATAATCGGGGAGGGGGGAGAGAGTTGGGGTTGAAAACTGACAGCAATATCAGCAGGTAATGTCTCAAGCGTTCTTTTGTGTTGCTTCGGTTTGCTGTACCAATTTTTTGGGTTGGTTCGACAATTAGTTTAAATAACTGTTCTGTACCTTCTGTAAATTCCACATGAGCCTCCTGACGTTGTTGTTTGACAGAATCACGGACTGAAATATATTTCTTAATTGCATCTAGTGGTTGTCGAGCTAGTTTAGCCGTATGAAATTCCATAGTGAACGCAAAATCACTCATTATTATTACAACAACATTTAATTACAAATCACAGAAAAAATTTCAGTATATCTAGTAATGTAACGTATTATTTTTACCCCCAAACTACAACACTAAGACCCCACTGCAATGAGTCGCTAAAATTATTGCCAACAAGCCTATGATTGTCATTTGGTAAAAAGAAAAAAAACAATCAGCATTTTTTAGGCCAGTTTTGCAACAACAATGCTTAGTCGGCTGGTTATTTTTTGTATCATTTTTCATACCTGATTTTTTTGAGCCCCGTTTACAACATGGAGATTTAATTTGTGGTGGTTGGCCCCATGGGTCCCAAGGCCGGCGCACCTCCAACCAGGCGTACATACAAGGCTCGGATTGACATTTCCATTATAAAAATAATATTTTTGAAGGCCGTGATTATAGAATGGATGTTGGGTCCATGGGTCCCATGGTCTGCGACCCTCAAAGCCCCCCCACCAAGAAAAGGGGCAGCGCCTCCCCCTTGCTGCTACATAATACAATGATGCGTTTTGAACGAATTCCAGTATAACTGTTTTTATCCAGCGCAGTTTATTAGCTAAATGCAGCGGAATGGTATTACCGTTATTTCTAAGTATATAGCTTTTTTTGAAAAGAAATGTTGTTTGCATATCATTATATAATGATCATATCTGTCAATACTAAAAAGAGAACGAAAACCGCATCATCCATTTAATTTTTTTTATTTTATCACCTTTAAACTGTCTTCCTTTAAAAGACTGTATCCTCCTAAAGGACAATTAGTAGCACTATGAGTGCATATTCACGGGTGAACAAGTTCCTAATTAGAGTAGTTTTAAATGTCATTAAAGAACATTTAAGCCGTCAGCCAAGCAGACGAATGTCTGTCACAACTCATCTATCAAAGAGACGCGTGCAGTGTACATTCTTGACCTTGGCATAGAGACCTATCTATCCCATGATCTTCCAGATTGTCATAAATACAATTTTATGATCATGTATTTTCTATGTAGGCATGCGAAGTTTCAGGGTATATTAGGCTATATATAAATAATATATAAGATCAACACCTTCCTTTATCATCACATTTAAACCGAAATCATTTGTCAGCTAGGATTTTTAAAGATTTACAATGCTCGTGTCGCTGTTAGTAAAATTACACTTACTTCGTACAGTTCTTTTGTTCATAGTCCAATCTGCTTGTTTTTTATTTCAAAAATGTCAGTGTGGATGATCAGTCTTTTTTAGAGTAAACGAAACTCCTGAGTACCCGCTTCCGCTGTTTAAATGGATACAACAGGTTACATAAATGACATACTGTAAATTTTTAAATTAAGAATGCAAATGTGAGTATGCTACGCCTTTATTTCTTGCAACATATTCGAAACTTTGTAGGTATATTCTCGGCAGTATGCATACACGCATCTCGGGAAAAATTTCAAACCAGAAATTATTTCTTAATTAATTTTTCCATTTTTTTGGGGAGGGGATGGTTTTTTTTTTAATATACCTTTCTTTCAGTTTTCAGGCTTTTTATTATTTGTTTTAGGGAAAATTTCAATTAGTAACAGTATCGTCAGTAAATGTGAAACTGGTCACCACACTTGTTTAATGTGAAGAAATACGAAATACAAGGGATCCTACTCGTTCTCTCTAGTGTAATCTAGCAATAAGTCGAAACGTAATGCATTCAGTTATTAACATGCCAAATATAATTTCTTGTGAATTCCTAAATTTATTTCTTATTTTAGAACGAGGGTGGTGTAATTGCAGGGAAGTTGTTATATTTACCTGCTTCCATTCTCTGTCTCTGGTTGTCTGATTGTCTTACTTTACCTTACTAGCCTAAGCAATTTAAGGCAGCACTATTTTCGTTTATAAAACCTCGCCGTCAAACATACCATCCCCTCCCCATTTACCTTATTAGCCTTTACACTTTAAGGCAAAACGTATTAACACGCCCTAGTTAGTCCCCAAAAGAGATAAAATCTCCCCGTCAAAATGCATTCCTGTTCAAATGTCGCATCTGACCTCAGGCAGGAAAGTGTACCACTCACTAAGCAAAGATTTGTGGAGGTGGAAGAAGAAGATGTTCGTAAATTAAAGATCTCGCTCTATGTTCATATGTTTCATTGCAAAGTTCATAAAATATGTATGGTGGCTGACTGCAAGTGATCCATTTTAGCGAAAATTTCGAAGATGGAATCGCATACCAGGTAGATTAGTTCGCATGTCACTTTGCTTTGCTTTTAATTTAGATTCTGATATAAGAAAACGAGTGTTTTATGAACAAATAAGTCAGATATAACCTTTTGCCAAGTAATACTGCATCGGGGAAGACGACTTAATTTCGTCTGTATCTGTCTGTCTCTTACAGACTTTAGCTTTTATCCCCCAATCGAAAATCAACCGTCCCCCCATCAAAACATAACCATTCGTTTCAGTTTTTAAAAATGTAGTCTTTTGCGATGAAGGTCCATCTATGTACAGGGTATTTATGCTGAGAAAAAAAAAAATAATGAACGAAATACCTAGATTATGTATTTATTTTCCCTGTTCGAAAAATGTCTAAGATGTCGAAGGCGACTTGCTGTCGCCAGAGAGATAAATGTTAACTAGTTGTTAGGTCTGGATCATCTACCTGGTGGAAAACAGCGTCTTTTGTTCCAATACCACAGGTGTGTGGACATAAAGAATAGGATGAGATAAATTTATTCGGAATTACTTATCAATACTGTGGTTCATTCTAAAATTGCTTCCAGTACAATAGGGATGCCAGCCATATCATATTATGATTAAAGAGTAATTTAAGTAGCACCTTCTGAAGTCTATAGTTAACAGCCTTCAATCGCGTAGTAGAAACAAATAAAATTGGCCTTACCATTGGAGTTAAGTGAACAAATCTGAATGTTATTTTGATAGGTGTCCAGAACTTAGGAAATGTTTGTTCCTTTATACTCAACAAAGAAGGGTTAAGAATTTTCAACAGTTGAATGGTAAAAGTTTGTTCTGAAGAAAAATATTAAGAAACTAATTTAGAGAAAAAAAAAAAAAACGAAGGCAAGACCACGGGCTGGAATCGAAAGGGTGTTAGGTCATGCAAACAAAAATACTGAGCTAATAACACACACACACACACACACACACACACACACGAGACAAAGTAAGTTGCTTTTGATATTTATGCATAACACTAACCTTTCATCTGTCTCTTACGCGGAAAGCAGTATTTAATATACATATAAACTGAGTCTACAGTTGAAGCAAGAACTAACCATTACAAGATGTTTACGTCATTTTTCTTCATAAAATGCATAAATTACAGTTCATTCATAATTGTGAAAGTCAAAGAATTCATTTTTACAGCAGTATGCATTGAAAAATTGTATTTAAAAGATATTTAAACGTGATGTGGCTTAATTGCCTGCAAAAAGAATGAGACTACTTGTGATATCACACTGCGATCAATGTTTGTCCTCTGATATTTATGTTTAAACGTGTCTGTATTCAGTTACTGGTGGTTCAACGTTCTTGGTACAACTACTGCGTATCATACTATTAAGGGTTGATTTTTCTAAGTATAATTTGCAAAATAATTCAGCCCAAAGTAACAAGAAAAATACAAGATCAATAATCAATCATACATTAATTCACTTTTAATAAAATATTCCTTTAATCTCACTCATTTGTTTCAATAATGCGTTCACTGGTCTAACCAACATGAAACTATTACCAATTTTTAAAGTACTAAAAAATTAAGCCAATAACGTGCCAATGTAAATAATTTTCCATCAGTTTTGCAAAATCCAAAGAAACATATCAGCAAAAAGACAAATTTTAAAAAAGGCGGGGGGGGGGGGCTGCTTGGTTCTTAAAAGTACCTCTTTAAGTAAATTCTTTATCTCATGCTAACATTGTACAAAGGATAAAAAGTACCTCTTTAAATAAATTCTTTATCTCATTGTAACATGGTACAAAGGAGAAAAAGTACCTCTTTAAGTAAATTCTTTATCTCATTGTAACATGGTACAAAGGAGAAAAAGTACCTCTTTAAGTAAATTCTTTATCTCATTGTAACATGGTACAAAGGAGAAAAAGTACCTCTTTAAGTAAATTCTTTATCTCATTGTAACATGGTACAAAGGAGAAAAAGTACCTCTTTAAGTAAATTCTTTATCTCATTGTAACATGGTACAAAGGAGAAAAAGTACCTCTTTAAGTAAATTCTTTATCTCATTGTAACATGGTACAAAGGAGAAAAAGTACCTCTTTAAGTAAATTCTTTATCTCACTGTAACATGGTACAAAGGAGAAAAAGTACCTCTTTATGTAAATTATTTATCTCATTCTAATATGGTACAAAGGATCAAAAGTGCTTGTGAAACCAAGATGCAAAATCTATAACTTATTCGTCTATTACTGTCCCAGTATGCATAAGGCTATTGTACTATAATGAAACAAACGCATCGCATTAGGGCCGGGGGGGGGGGGGCGGAACGCTTTCGGTCTACCCAGCCTAGGCATCTCCTCCCCCTCACACTGGCCGTGGATAAAATACACATGTTTAAATAAACCATATGTAGGTCTAAACCGTCTAATACTTAACCTAATATAACTATAATAACTATACACACTTAAAGAACAGTTTAAGGGCTGTTTTCAGTGTGTATTTGTAGATCTAAAAGGGCCCCCTATCTTAAGTGTCCCGGGCCCTCTAAAGCATTATTCCGGCCCTGCATCGCATGCTGTTAATTCTTTTTAGGAGATAAATGGTTATTTAACAGTTTCACTATAACTTGTGAACGAGTTCATATTCTTGTGATGTGCCATTTTAATTCATCTTTGATGAATAGCAGATTTCCACCTTTCGTTTATCTCCATTACCGATAAATTTCACGTCCAGACGTAGTCTGCTTCCCTGCTTCGTATGCTCCCTGCGTTGCACTCCGCTCCATGAAGTCAGGTGAACGCCGACGCCATATTGTCACGTGATCAAAACAAATGGCCTTATATGGAGAGATCTAGTTAATCTAACCACGGCACATTTATTCCTTTAATATTCTGTTTGTTAGTGACACCATGTGAATTTTACTAATACTATCGATTTGTACTATAGCAGTAGTTATCTTGTGTTCAAGCTTAACCAGCAATTCGGTCGCATAAATAGTTACAAATATTTTACTTTTAGACGAAGATGAAGGAAAAGGGTAAACACAACGATATTTTATTAAATTGCACATTATACACATGTCATCTAAAAAAAAAAATTCCTTCTCCAATCGATTCCTTTATAAATTTTACGTCGAAATTGATATGAGGTGATGTACGACAGCCTAAATATAGCCAAAGATTAAGACGAAAATATCACCCCTCTTTTACGATAGGTTGACGGTAATGCTTGTTTTGCAAATGTTGCACGCTTCACAGCACGTCATATAAAATATTCTAGTTGCAATAAATTCCTTGATCAATTTTATGTCGATATTGACATCTCGTTGTACATGACACCTTAGACTTTGCCAAATATCAGGATCGAAATAGCAACCCTATCCTTGACTTCGTATAGCGGAGTGCAAAGCAGGGAGCATACAAAGCAGGGAACCAGACTAGTATGGAGGGGGATTACCGCCATAATTCTAAGCATGTATTTTCTAATCTTCCTTGATGCATTATTGTAAATGGCTGCTTGCAAGTGCTACTTTCATAATTCTATCCATGTATATTGTATTCTTCATTGATGCAAACTATACGTGGCAGTTTGCAAGTGCTACTTTCCTTCTGCATTATTGTCAATGGCTGCTTGCAAGTGCTGCATTCATAATTCTAGTCATGAATTTTCTATTCTCCACTGATGCAAGCTGTAAATGGCTGCTTTCAAGTGCTTAGATCTACTTTCCTTCTGCGTCATTACATCTTGCAGTTTGCCAACTACTGAACTGATTCTGTAGTTTGTCGTATTGCAAACGTTATGTCAGTTATTACAAGTTTACAAGTTTTGTATATTCTGTTTTTAAATTTGCCATATTATAATTGCATCATTCCAACTGCTATTTTCATATAGATATGGCCTTGAAACAATGTAAATACTAAATTTTATCAGTATGGTCTTTGTTGTCCACCTCGTGTCGCCATCTGTTATCATAATGGCATACTAGAGACTAACATGACATTATGACAACAGACGGCGCTCTAAATTTCTAAGTTTTTCCCTTACCAGAAATAATTAATGCTCCCCACAGAGCTTTACGGCAATTATTTTTTGTCGATAAACATTGTAACTCTTTTAGTCCCCTTTTTTAAGGTGTACGTTAGCAACGAAGTTTTAATCGTTCTCTAAAACCATGTGCTTTCTCAAAGATCTAAGTGATGTATAGCACCTTACGAAAACAAAAACGCATACACTACAGTAGGGTGGTCGATCTTCTTCAACCCTTGTTTTGACGCACTTAAGTATTTACTTTCACCGTTTAAGAAATCAGCTTCTTAGTGATATCTCTCATTTCTTTGGACACAGTTATTTTAGCAAAGTAAGGATCAGAAATGACAATGATATATTCCATCGTACTCTTCTTAACGAGCTTTCATCAGACAAACCCTGGTTGTAAGGATCGTATTTTACGTCACTCATTTTGATGCACGTCACAGACGTCTATCTTTTCCTGTGATACTATTGTACATATGCTCCGCGAAAATAATATATTTCAGAGCAACATCAATAGCACATAAAAAAAAAAGTTTATAGGTAAAATAACATTAAAAAAATTAAGTATTCTTTAAGGTTTTCTTATTTTTATCACAATCTTCAGTTTGGAACATATTTTGTCGCAAAAGCCGAAATAATCAAATTGTGGAAAATCAAGTTCGTATCATGATAAAAATGTTTACTTGCGATTAGAAGTATTAGATTTAGTGTACGATTGTTTTCCAAAATACTTAATTTGCATTGATAATGTACATAACCTCAACCTTTGAATGTATTTATTTTTTTTAAAAAAAAACAGCCTTAAAACTGGTTTGCATCCTTTAAAACTTTTTCTCTAAAAGTGGAAATAATCGGAGACAAAAGACATAATGTTACAGGAGATTTTACTTTTATTTATTGTAGTTCTTACATTTATCAAACCAATTAAAAATAATAAATTGGTTCAAGAATTTTAAAAATATAAATATAGCACCCTTAGGTTCGAACTATTCAGCTGCTCTTTGTCACATTAAAGATTATAAAAAAACTGTAAAAGAATTTTTGAAATATGAATGTAGTGACGCACCATTCCGACTTATTAAGTGTGCTGCTCTTTGCAATATAAAAGTAGTTTAGTGAATTATTTATGATCAGAGAGAGAGAGAGAGAGAGAGAGAGAGAATGCACCAAAACTGCATATTTCATTAAGTTATTGTAATTGTGTAAATATATCCTGGGTCGATGAGCGTTGCTTGGGATAATCTTTGGGTCTTTCCTTCACCAGGTATCAACAAGAGAAAAAACTCGACTGATCTTACTCGATAATTATACAGGGTAGAATTTTACTGATCACTGCCATTTTATTTGGTTTGATTTTATCTAATTGCCTGCATGTATCCTAGGTAGTTGAATTTGTTTTGGGACAGTTTTTAGCTGTTTTAGCGTAGTCATGGGGTCTTTCATTTGGTGATAATTACCAACATGGGAAAAAGTCTCCTGATCTTACTCGATAATTATACAATGCAAGATTCTACTAATCACTGTCTGTTTTAAGGTTTGATTTAGTATAAGTGTATACATGTATCCTGGCTATTGCATAATCATCAAATGCCATACATATATAATAATTCTGTATAATTTGAACATTTACCTTACTTCTTGTTATCTATCTATCTATCTATCTATCTATCTATCTATCTATCTATCTATATATATATATATATATATATATATATATATATATATATATATATATATATATATATATATATATAAACTGTCGGTTAACAGTAAACATTAATTTCATAGGGATGAGAGAATAAACAGAATCTTTATCTCCGTAATGTACTCACCCCCCACCCCCCTCGTGAATAAACAAGAAAGAGGCAGTATGGCCTTGATGTGCAATTATCTGCAATTTGCTCAAACCTTATGAGGTCTTTACTGATACAAAAAGCAGAATTTACACTGCACTCTAAAATAATAAACATGTTCTAAATTGATAACCTTGTGAATGAGAATATATAAACAAATTAGGACCTTAAACCTTGTTTGTAAGCGGCTACCCTATTCTGCCACCGTGCGGTAGCGGTAAATTACACCCACAAAATGTCCAAATAAAAATGGGGTGGGAAGCGTCAGCGGAAACATAACATTGTGTAAATACACCTAATTGTATACAATTTGATACCTTTAATTCGTTTTGTGCCTCTTGCAGGCCACCTTTCTTCCGAATATTAATACTCTGAGAAACCAGCTGACTGTAATGCGGTAACATAATTCGAATGATATTTTAAATAAGACGCACAAACTTGCCGTAAAGTGGTCTAACCTCTTGTTGCTAGGGTCAGGGGAGTAGTCGTATTGTAAGAAATTGACGTGTCACAGCGCCATCTGTTGTCATAATGAGGCATTCTTGTATGCTAACTTCCGTGATGCTAACTTGCAACGTGCTTGATGCTACATTACAATCGTGATTTTAGAAGGTGCAATCTGTGTAACTTGTGATATAGCAAGTTTATAAATAGAATATTAAAACTAAGCATTTGCCATACCACAAACTAAAGAATCAAATTCAGTAGTTGGCAAATTGCAAGATACAATGACGCAGAAGGAAAGTCGATTTAAGCGCTTGCAAGCAGCCATTTACAGCTTGCATCAATGAAGAATAGAAAATTCATGACTAGAATTATGAATGTAGCACTTGCAAGCAGCCATTGACAATAATGCAGAAGGAAAGTAGCACTTTCAAACTGCCACGTACAATCTGCATCAATGAAGAATACAATATACATGGACAGAATTATGAAAGTAGCACTTGCAAGCAGCCATTTACAATAATGCATCAAGGAAGATTAGAAAATACATGCATAGAATTATGGCGGTAATCCCCC
>JAECUM010018963.1:0-41271 GCA_016617855.1 Megalonaias nervosa
TATTGCAGGTGAGTAAGAGTCTGGATAATTTATTTGCAGTCGCCATTGGCTTTTGGCGGGGAAGATGTAGTGTCGGGGTGGTGCAATTAACATTACATAGAAAATCAGACTTAAGACAGGATCAGTTTTCCTTAATTTCCAAGTGACATCCAGTCCGGTCACATAGTTCAGTTACTGGGGTGGGGGATCATTATTAAGAAATTCCGAATGAACCGGATGTAAATGGAATAACATGGACAATGCTTTCCAACGTGTGGAGAAATGTCTATAAATCATCATACATAGAAATATTACTAGGATTAGAATTCTGAAAACTATTTTGTTTTACAAGAAATGTGAGAAATCGTCCGGCTAATGACGCGTAGTTAGTATCTGTTTCTAAACACAAGGCACGTTTCAGCGTGTCTAACTCGACCAGTGAACATGTCTTATACATTTGGTCTTTGTTATTTATAGTCAGCTCTGTGGCTCTATACCTGACTTGTGTACGATGTTTTGAAATAGCTTGTACTTTGATCAGAGGCTATATAAAGAACCGTAGAGTACACAATTTTCACAAAACTATACGACAGTACTGTAATTTGATCAAAATGTTAGACCATCATTTTTTGTATACAGCTATGCAACTTTCATGAACTGTGACGGAAACATTTATACATTTTGTAGTTGTGGAAGAATTCATGATCTAAGCGACAGATGATTTGAATGCCTGCTCCCATGTGCTCGAGAAATCAACATGAACATATCCAAAGTATATTAACTTTAGCAGGTATCCAAATGGATCAAACAAATTTTGCATGAGTGTTGCTATATGCAGATTTATTGTATTGTGTACTCGACTATTGTCCACGATCGAATATTGTACAATTTACCTTTGAAATCCAGAGTGGATCTATCAGTTATTTAATTCGTGCACATCTGAAGCTCCATATTCTATAACGCAAATTACACCCATCATCATACACCTCAAAATAAGGGAAAAAGTTCCGTTAACAATACCTAAGGTATATAAGGTCTATCATAACATAGAACATCCAGTGAGGAAAACTGGGAAATAATTTTTATTTAAAAATTGAACCCTATGGAAAGTACTTAACCGTAGAGCGCAACCTAATCAAGACCACTGGAAGTGTGACGCAGTAGCGAGGCCTTTTTAGAGCACAAAATTGAAGCTAGTTTGCGAAGATAAGTAGTTTCCAGCTTTCTGTGGATTAAACTTGATTTTGGCTCTGCTAACTTTCTCAAAAATTATCTTTTTGTTATCTTGGACAAAAGGTCTCGAGTCTGCAGTAGGTACTTTTATCGTGTATTTTTTTTAAAGGGACTTTATCCAGATACAGTTGTCGTGTTTCTACAGAGAAGTAAACAGCTCCGTACATCTCAATGACCGTCTGGTATCCATGGAAATTTGGAACGCTTCTTTCATCCAATACATGGAGAAAAAGTGCAGGATCGAGTTAAGTAGGTGTAAATTATACATATTTTTGTTTCTGTTTAAAACGACAGCATGATTTCTTGAGAACAAAAAAAAACAGGGATCCACAAATTTTATGGCGCAAAAATTTTATGAAATGGTGTTATATGTTGTTTGTATTATTGCTCTTTTTCAAGGATCCTTTATTCGTTTTGTTTGTGTGCACGGTATCGGTGTCTTTTACGTGCGATTGCCCATTGTTATAATGCTGCCGTATAGGAGAGTATTACAATATGATGTTTCACATCCGTCCGTCTTTCTGTTATAAATTTCACTTATGATTCTTTACCAATTTATAAAAGCAAATGCCTGTCGATTTTGAGATCAATATTCAAATGTCAAGGTCACCAAAACTAAGGAAAACAGTTTCTGCATAAAAACGTTTCACGTAGCTTGAACAAAGTTTGTGGATGTTCTCCATTATGGTATGAAAACAACATATTGATTTGGGGATCAAAAGGACAAAGGTCAAGGTCATTTTGGCTCCAGGACAATTGGATTTTGCAGAGTAACTTTTGTTCTAGAGTAAGTTCCTTAACGAAACTTTGTGGATTGCTTGCTCCGAGAGTAATAAAGAAACCCAACGAATATGGCTCTGTAAAGATCAGAGGTCCCAATCATGGTATGTTTAATAAGAAAATAATTCTTTCTGCACATGAAGACCACATACATTGACCTATGCTCTGTGAGTCATATTGGTCAATAATCTCCAGAGTCAACCATATTCTACTGTGTCTACATATTAGGCTTTTAACACGGCGCGAGTGTATAATGTACTCACGGTACTCTTTTTTTCAAGGGAGAAGAAAGACTTTTGTGGATCTTGGTCTTTTATTTACATTTGTTTTTCATAGTCTGATCCATGTTATAATTTTACATTTCACGTACCATAATTATTTCCTGTATAACCACCAACTCCATGTGCGAATACTAAGATTTATGGTTATTAAGAAAACAAACACTTGTATTTTCGATTTCAGATGAAAACTTTTCCTGTTTACACTCGTCGAACTTAAAGTTCTCTAACGCCCGCTTGTGTCAGAAATCTTACAGAGAAACATACCTCGAAGAAGAAAAACGGTTGGCTAAGGGAGAAACGCTGACCAGTGATATGATGTGCAAGTACGTGAGAACTTCTATTTAAAATATAAAATAATATATCATCATTCATTCGCATTTAGAAGTGAAGATTTGAACAGAACATTATCTCAAGTTAAAGATTATATCAAATGATTATGGAACTTTTGGGATGGAATCGAACCCAGAACAGGATATTAAATTAAAGATTACATCTTGTATTACGTAAAGCATCAATATACATTTCTCCCTTGACACCGCTCGAGAAAAGAGAACCAAGAATGTGATTTGATGTAGGGAATTGACAGTGATGTCTCAGAGCCAAGAGTGTGATTTAATGTTGGGCATTGACAGTGATACCTCAGAGCCAAGAATGTAATTTGATGTAGGGCATTGACAGTGATGCCCCAGAGCCAAGAATGTAATTTGATGTAGGGCATTGACAGTGATGCCTGAGAGCCAAGAATGTAATTTGATATAGGACACTGACGGTGATGCCGGAGAATCAAGAATGTGATTTGATGTAGGATATTGACATTCATGCCTCATAGTCAAGAATGTGATTTGATGTAGGGCACTGACATTGATGCCTCAGAGCCAAGAATGTGATTTGATGTAGGGCATTGACAGTGATGCCTCATTGCCAAGAATGTTACTTTTAACATGAAAATAAAAAAAAAACCAGATCAGATGATTAAGTCTAACAAGGTGTATCGTGTTGTTTTCTTTTCATTCCAGAAAGCATCAACAGCAAGTTGAATGTCTTCAAAACGCACTGCAAGGATGCCCTTCTCAAACAATTGAACTGTTTGTCTCCACCGTGTGCGCATCTATGCCAATTAACTGTGCATGCCAACCCTTTGTGCTCGAACCGCTGGTCCAAGAAAGTTCAATGGGTTCATCCAAACTTGGTCTTGAATCGGCAGAAATAACAATGCTGCAGTTGCTCCTAGGCCTGATTGTTATGCTGTGGTTTTTATAAACACGGATGTCAATCGCTTCATAATCAGTGCAAAGGTGAAAGAGAGCTACCGAACAAACAAGTACTCAAGAAAACATTGTGACAACGTAGCTTGTTTGTTTAATACTTGTTGATCTCAGAATTCACGTGATTTTACACAGAAGTTTTTAACAATCCACCTAGAAAGTTTGTTGATCAGTTCTTGGTGACGATTGCACTTTTGCTCATGTTAATACAGGGACTCAAGTTAATATAGGGCATTAACTCGTGTTAATACAGGGACGTGACTCATGTTAATGCCTCAAATGTTTCCTGAGAAATGCAATCATAATTTTAGAAAAAATAATTGAATCATTGTTACAGTTATTGCCATGATGTGAGAGCACGCGTTTGCACAAAGTGTTCTTACATTAATAGGTCTATTTTAATTGTTATACCTGTGTTTCTAGGAATTACTGATGTACTGTAGTAGGTTAATGTAAATGCATGTTTACTAAACTATATTCCCTAGAACTGCAGATTCTTCTTACGAATCTCTCCAGTGTCGTAACGTTATATTTTTCCATCACTGATTCCATAATCTAACCCAACCCTCTCGCGGTTGAAAGGATGTATAGGAAGACCCAATAAATCCTCTTTCCGTGAAAAGTTTCTGAAGGAGACGCGCGCGCGCGCGCGTGTGTGTGTGTGTGTGTGTGTGTGTGTGTGTGTGTGTGTGTGTGATTGGGAGATTTAGCTTTTCGGTTTAACAATTTTTCAGTCACTAACCTCTTAATGCTGAGCACCTAGCGAGGCAGCTGTTAATACCATTTTTATAAGTCTTTGGTATAACCCTGGCTGGTTTCGAACCCGCGACCTTCCCCATTCGAGGCAGACGCTCTAATAACTATGTCACATGAGTGGTCTTCTGAAGGAGACAGGAACATCTAACTGATGTGCCTAATGTGCCTGACTTACGATGCGGGTTTCCAATCCTACCATCGGATAAGCTGGGTCGGCTACTGTATTGCTTCCTTGAGCAATGTAATTTAATCTACTTGCCTCTGCTATAAATAAAAGGGTTTTCTTGCTGTGCTGTAAAGTACCAGACCCCAAAACCGATCAAAACATACTCTCTTCAATGTTGCTTTTAACATGTCGTTTTCTTCACTATCTCTTACATCGCAGTATTCGCAACTTTCCCCATAAATGACCACTTGTAAGTTTTCACATATTTCTTTGAAAAGGTTTACTTCCGGTAAAGTTTATATTGACGGCATATTATTAATGAACTTAAGTTTAAATACACAATACTGTGCGCAAAAACATATGTTAAACACTCGCCCCAGAAAAATAAATTTTAAATATTAAATTTAAGAAAAAAACTAAAAAAATAAATAATAAGAAAACAATACAAATCTAGCAATAACAACCTGTAAACGGTTAACCGAGTATTTTGTTGTTCTGGATAATTTGTATTTTTGTTGATCTCATATTTTTGTTATGTTTATAGCTTTTGCACTTTCAGAATACATGGATTGTACAAACTGTACTTTTTTCTCAATAAATACTTTCAAAGAAGTTTATTTTTTATATAGCCGTACAATTTATATCGCCTGTGGTACATAAGAATTGAACTTCATATTTTTTCAAGAAGTATCGACGCGAAATGACACCGTTGTTGCATGGAATGTAATCGATTTTCAAGCTTCATTACTTCATGAATCAAGTCAAAAATATGAAATTAAATTCTTATAATTACAAATATTTATGAAAATAATATCTCATTTCAAGAAACAAATAACAACTATATTTTCAACATTGCCTACAACTATTGCCAAAGCACACAAGAAGGGCGCATGAACACATCAGTAGTTCCTCTCTGATGTTATAAACTAATAACTTCGAGTTCCATCGTCACATGATGTGAATTTAACCAATCTAAATGCTTGGTACAAAGGGTTGGAAAAAATACTGGAATTATATAAAGGCGGTTAGTTATTCTTCTACAGTATATGCTTGATGCATTTGTATTTGATTCATGCATAAAGTTAAATTGCACATATTGAGTGTGATTTGCAACATACTTTACACAAAGTGTGATTTCAACCATATATTACACAAAAGCAGGGGTGGCCCGCCCATATATGGCAGGAAATTGTTGTACTTTGACGTGGGTGGAGGGACGGTCATTGAATACGGGAAGCGTAAGAGCAAGAGAGTTAAAACTAAACAGTTTAATGATAACAAAAGCTAACAGGCACACTGAACATGCCATATAACTATATAGTAGAATTAGAAGACGAAATATTATAGCAACGGCATGAGTACGAAACATCGACAAAAACGACACGAGGACTCTTGCGAGTCTCAAACCAAAAGCAATGTTACATACGTAATTTAAAATGCGGTACATCATTGAACAAATTTGTATTATTTTTTAATTCGTTGAAAGGAGAAACTGGCACTGAAGGCCAAGTTAGCAGAACAACAGACGAAGCGGCATTATGCCGATTAGTTCAGCACGTAAAGGTTTATATTTTATGTATTCAAAGTCACTAGTTAAAAGATTTTCATTTTCCGTAATGATCATATTACCAGAAATACTCTCGACCATTGTCTTTAACACTTAGTTGACTGAAATAATGCCGATATATACTGTCTTAAAAACTTTTAAATTATATCACTGTTCAAAGAGGAGATAACTCGTCAGAAATTAAAAATCGTTTCTGTAAGAGTATTCTCAAAATACTTAATTACAACAACTCGTGAGAGCCGCCCTATCCTCCCACACAATCCCATTCATACTTAGTGACACTTCAGATGAAAAAAAGTTGAAAACTGTTCAAAGAAAAATCTAGTGTCTTTTTCTGTCCTTCAAAAGATGATATGTTTTCCTTCAGTCTAATCGCAAAATATGACGAAATCTTTAATATGTTTTTTTTTTTTTTTTAATTATATATTGATCAGTGGACGATATACTCGGACACTTGTAAATAACTAGAAAAATGCAATGAATGAAGGATTTTTCTGGTACATTTTCACTCAGGAATAATGTCATGACGTATTCCAATGAGGTTAGATAAACGTGGAAGCATATATCATAAAATACATGCACGAGTAAAATATTCATTAAAGGTTTTTTCCCATAATGTCATTATATTCTGTCTACACCGACTCCGGATGTTTGGTATCGGTTTGCCAGGTCGCTAATCGGTATTTGCATCTGTATTGTTGTATACGCTTTGATACAGTAGCAACTATAAGGCTAAGAATTTTATGTACCAAACCGTACACTAAAATACAAATACAAAGAGCGACCTTACGAAACCGGAGTCACAGTAGATACATTACAGTATACGGCAGGGAATCAAACATGGAAATGGACAAGTGGTCAGGCTGGGTCACAGTATCTATGTACACAGAAGGAGATAAATTTTTTAAAGCTATTCTCGCCGTTGAGCAAGACAGAAAGCCGTGATCTACTTAATGACACATACTCATCAACAAAGACATGTTGATATGACTGAAACATATCCGTAATAAGAACTCCTAAGCAAAATTCTTCCGACGTCATACATTAAGCTTCTTTCATCTTCATTTCCAATTATTGACCAGTACGATTCACTGATAATATTCGTCGTTCATCAAAACAAAACGTGTTAGCGTAAACAATTATTCGGCACAAAACACTTCAATAATATTGTTGGGGTTTTTTTCTCAAAAGGACGAAGATGGAGCATTCAAATTCATTTGAAAAATAGTTATCACATGCATAAAAAGATTCTATACAAAAGAGGCAAGAAAGTGCTTGTCCCTCGTGTTGATAATATAAATTTACTATCATGATTTTACAGGTATCAAAATATTATTCAAGGACGCTTATGTCTCTTTGATTTGAATAACATTTGATAGGTGGCACAGTAAACTATTTGTGAGTTTTTAAAATTTAAAGCGTATTTATTGATTTTGAACCGTAATATTCTCACCATTACAATTTGTCTTAGAATTAAAAGGACAGTGTAAATTCACCGGATGATATTATGTTTGATTCTTCCAAGAATATTGACTCATGTTAACGAAATAAATACGCCCATGATGAAAAAGTACAGAGATGGTATTAAGGTCCTAGATGTATATGGAAGAGCTTGATAGTGGTTCCATCATTTTCCACTCTGAGACAATGCTAACTGATTTTATCTGATGGCAGCAGGTCGTAAATGCAATCTATGAGCGAGATGTTTTGTTATATTTCTCCAAATACACACCTATATATAAAAAGTAAATAGAACAATCAGCTTATAAAATTGTTTTTAGTATCACGTTGGTAAGTACATCGTGTAGATCCAATCAAAAATAGATCCAAGAATTTAATATTGAAAAATGTATATGAACTACACCACACGAACATATCCTAATGATATAAATTATACTCCTACATCTATATCTTGTTTCTATCTACATCTATACTGAAGACAGCATACCTGTCTGTATACTGTAGATAATGTACCAATGTACTTACCTGTATACTGTAGATAATGTACCTGCCTTTATACTTTAAGTAGCTTACATACCTGTATACTGTAGATAACATATCTACCTGTATACTATAGATAACATACCTACCTGTATACTGTAAATAACAAGCCTACCTGTGTAAGGTAGATAATGTGCCTAGCTGTATACTGCAGCATACCTAATTGTATACTGTAGATAACATACCTACCTGTATACTGTAAATAACATAGCTACCTCTGTAAGGTAGATAACATGCCTTCCTGTATAAGGTAGATCATGTACATAGCTGTATAAAATTGTACATTGCCAATAATTTGTTAAAAGTGATAACATGCCTCCCTGTATAGGGTAGATCATGTACATAGCTGTATAAAATTGTACATTGCCAATAATTTGTTAAAAGTGCCATTATAACCTGCACCACCACCATACCCCAACCCCGCCAAAAGAAATCAACCTTAAAGTATCTTTAGAATCTAAAACCAAATATCAACCAACAAAACAGGATTAATTAACGTATCGCTGCATGTCACTCAAATCCAAATACGTAGTAGTAGAGAAAAACAAGGATTCTAGACCAGAGACTATATCCCTATGCCAGAGACTCTCATTAAGTACGATTTCTCTATCCCAGAGACTCCCATCCCTCTCCCAACAACTAAACTTTTCCACCACAAGACGATTCTAGACCAAGACCCCCTTTCTTTAAATGATTTCAGTTCATCCCACCACCACCCCTGACCACCCCGACCCGCGTCAACAAAAGAACCGACCACGGGCAGAGGGGTTTATTTTATTTTTAAAGTTTAGATTTCATCGCCGATTATCAGTGTTTCAACCGTAGATATTAAAAATATTTTATCATCATGATAATAAAGACTAAACTTTATTCTACCGCTCACACAACGACGAGACTCAAATAAATCTTTCATTTGTAGTTTATTAAGAGGATATTTTTATCAATAAAATATACTTTTGATCGATCAAGATCAATGGTAAATTTAGTATATTTTTGTTGACTGATTGGATCATGAAAGTTATTAAATCCTTTTGACAATTCCTGGCTTAATTTTTCAAGATTATTGAAGTACTCGCTGTTGTCACATCTGATAAGTGAAAGTTTTAGCCGCTGAAACATATTCCCAATGTTTCATTGTTAATTTCAACTGTCAACTGTTTACCGTCTATCATTAGATATTTGATCTTGCTATTGTTACTGTTTATCACTGTCAAATTTTCGAACATTATTTCTAAAGTTTAGATAAAATTTCATACCCTAGTCGTAATGACTTAGTCATTAAATATAATGTCCAATATAGATTTATCGTCAGATGAAAAGATAATATCAAGTATCTTGATATACATCCTCAGTCTTCATTTCATAAACAAGCGAGTCAGTATGGTAAACAATAGTTTACTTGACGGCCACTGCTTCTTAACAAAATTATAACGAAAATCGTAAATGAGCCACTTCGACAAAGCAAGTACAGAAGTTCCAATATAATTATTTATTTAGTTTCAATTTTTTTTTTCTTCGTTGTATCGCGTCAAGATTCTCATTAAAACATTCCTGCTGACAAATTCATCGTCTGACACAAGTTTGTTTCGGCGGTTGATATCATTAACTAGCTCGATGTTTACTCGCTTTCTAATGTTTTCCATTGTCTTACCAAAGACGGAGTTGTTCATAAGCTTAAAGAAGATTTTTTCGGAATCGGTTTTCGCTACAGCTCTCCTCGAAGTGTTTGAGCTATTATAACCTCTCATCCGCGGCGACTGATTGAATTTTAACACGTGATGAACTTTCCTCAACACAAGACCAGCATCTACCGCTTGTTTTAAGACTTTGTAATGCAAAACATAATTTCGCTTATCAAGTAAATTTGGGAATAGCTTTTTACCATAGAATTTTGGTGATGCTATTTCTTGTTGTTCTTTAGATAACAAACTATAATTTATTATCATCGATTCCGCACAGAACGGACAATCGTTATGCAAATCGTGAAACGAAGCAGGATATTCGAGATCAACTTCAACAAAATACGAAACATCGTCAGGTATCTTTTTTTCTGTCTCCGCTAAAAAGTTGGTCAGGTGTAAGCCAACGAAATCCACCAAACGACATTGGTTCTGACGTTCCCCAGCCAAACAAATTATTTTCGTCCCCGGAAAAGATGAACTTAGGATCATAATCTTTCATGCACTTATTGTTTGCTTCCGAATACTTTTTTTTATCACGCTAATACCGTCACGGATACCTTTTTCGATAAAGTTAAACATGTCAACATCTGTTAATAATTCTAACTTTGCCTTGCTAAACTTTAACAAAGCATCCCAAGATAACCTAGGAGCAGAGTAATACCAACAGGGATCTAATCCATGATTATTATAACTCACTTTTCGAAAGCTTTCAAATATATCCGCCAGCAATAACACATCAGTTTTCAAACACAAATCATGATAATCGCCAAATGTTTTGTAATCGAATTCTTTCCAAATATCTTGTGCATATTTATACTCGTCATCGGTTATATTTTCATTTTTTAGCTGTGAATAAAATTTATCTTTGTCAGGTAAAGAAGTTTCATCAAATTTACTCCAATTATCGAGGAACTCGTATGGAAATACTCCTTTTTTATTAACAAGTTTGCTTGATTACTAAAACAATCTTGTAGGTTATAAAACTCAATACCAGCACTTACAGCATTTTTTACAAGATCTTCTAACGATACTAATTTAAACTGCAAGCTGTCGATGAAACGCAACTTACCTAAAGTAACTGACATATAGTTTTCAAAATTATTTGGGATACACTTGATTACATCATCAAGATTTAAACGAAATTGTGAAGAACAACTGGAATAAAACCTGGAGCATGAAACTTTAGATTACACTTATCGTGAGCCTCTGCACGATGTTGCCCGGTTAAATGACAATGATCACGTACTTTTTTTATTACCAGGAGAGTCAAAGGCTTTTCACAAATATGACAAAATTCTGCTTGCTCGTGCTTGCTCGTGATCAGATTCTACTTGAGATGTCAGTTTTTTCATTGGAACGACTCTTCTTAAACGTTTAAATATATCATCAACTTTACTAATCAACTGCTTGAGAAGCCAAACAGCTGGATCTTTATCACGATATAATTTAATCGGTTTGGATAAACTCGGATCAATACAACAAACTATCTTATACGCGACTCCGCATGGAACATGATTTTGAATTTTTCTTGTGATCGATTGGTTAGGATTATTTTCTGCGCCAAGCACAGGCTGAAGTAAACACTCGAAGTCGGCGTATACAACGAAAGGAATTTTTAGTTTATGATTATGATTAGCAAACCGAAGAATTTTTTTATCCTCGCCTGGAATTGTTATTCGTTGTACATTATTACAGTACTGCAGATGCTTTTGTAATTTTACATTGTCAGAACAGCCGTGTAAACAGCGATAACAGAAATACTTCTTATTTTTATATTTGTTATACTGTTTACCAACAAGTCCGTTGAAGATTTTGATCCATACGTAATGATTTTTATAAAACAATAAGTTTATTGTCGATTGCTAGGCTGTTTCAGAAATATATCTTGGATAAACGTTTTCATGCTCGTCAAGACCAAATACGTTAACTGAAATATTATTTTGTTTTTCAAACTTCGGTATTGGTATTTGATTTTCCGCAACTGAAAAGTTAACACAGTAAAATTTAATCTTGCAATGTGACTAAAATATTTGTCAACACGATCGGAGTGTTCTTTTGCTGGAAACATCGCAGAAAGAATGGCCCACTGGAAGCATTTACTATCAACGTTTTTGACATTAATACAGCATTTTTTTTTTTTTGTGGCAGGTCAATATATGAACTACCATTTAATACGTTATATTTCATCGTGTGAAATAAAATTTCAGTAATCATCTCAAACTTCCAACCAGAACCTGATTCAGTGAATTATTCTATCTTTATCCAAATTTCCTGGTGTATTTCATCAGCTAGCGCTGAAAGATTAGTTCCAACCAAAACACGCTTCGATTTTGCGTTAATGAAAGGGTCTGCAATTTCCTCATCAGTCAACTTTTCTGTCACAAGTAGCTTTGAGGATATAATGTGATACTGCACTAGGATTTTCAAGCCCTTATGGTTTTCAAGTTCACGTTTTATAGTTGATTCTAACAAATGAAAGAGATTCGTAGAGGTAAAGTTTACTAAAACAATTTGTTTATCAAACTGATAGCTGTTGTCAAATCCTGCGAAATCAGTAGCTATTTTTGTAGGTTCTCCTATAAGGCTCTTTTTCGCTATATCACGTAACTTCAGCATTGTTATATAATGTACTATCAAATCTCTAATTAATTGTTCAAACAGGTATTCTATTTATAGCTCACTGGTCGAAGGGCTACTCAAGCAATCGATTAGAGATATAAAATGCTTATGGTATAATGGCACATAATTTAATGATGACAAGCGCAAGCGAGCAGGAGTATGATTATGTTCACCCCAAGTACAACATGAACGCGGGAAATATGTTATGGTCGGTGATGCACGTCAAATGCGGGACAACCGTTTGGTAAAGCAACACTAGCTGGTTATAAGATCAGTGTAAAAGGCGATAATGCTAAGCGAGTTGAAATACTAAGGAAAGATTTTATTTATACGTTATTTTGTGATGATATTTCAGAAGGACAACGTGTATATCATGTTAACGGCGCTGTTACCGATGATAATATTGAAAACTTATCTTTACAAGATGAGTTTCAACCACATCCGGTATTTGATCTTTACGAAGCATCTGACAAAGGAATTATTCGGAAAATAAAAACAGAAAGTGTTGTTGGTTTTATGAACAACAGTGGATACCTCAGAATAATGATAGGAGGAATACCAACAGACGTTATTAATTAATACAGCCATCAATTTATTTATGAAACGTTTAACGGACCTATTCCAGATGGTTTGGTTATTAATCATATCAACCGTATTAAAACCGACAATCCTCTAAAAAATCTAGAACTAGTTACCCAGCGGGAAAATGTAAGAAAAGGACGAGGTGGTGGTATCAGTTTTAGATTCCCGGCTAAACCTATCATTGCGGTAACTCTTGAAACATGAGGAACTCAAATTTCAATCAATTTCAGCTGCTGCTCAATACTATAAGGTAAGTCCAACAACAGTTGAGAGTATTGCAGATGGTGTTACAAATACTGCAACATCACAATCAACATTTGACGGAATAGCCTTTTGGTATGCGAACTAAACTTATTGTAATATTTTGCGAGCTCATCTCGACTAATACAGT
Source organism: Megalonaias nervosa (assembly GCA_016617855.1). Taxonomy (NCBI): domain Eukaryota; kingdom Metazoa; phylum Mollusca; class Bivalvia; order Unionida; family Unionidae; genus Megalonaias; species Megalonaias nervosa. Next base: position 13,303 of record JAECUM010018963.1, read on the forward strand.
TATGGCACCACAACATGATATCTTCTCTATCATATACTATACTAATTTTTCCATCATCGTACAATCGTTTTCTTTCCTAGTCTGTCAATAAAATTTTATCGTTTCCACCGCGAAACAAAAGCAAATCAACTGAGATATTTTTTCGCCTGCTTATACTTTTTTCTGCGCCTTTGAGGCCACTAATGCGTATACCTTTACATGCTCGATGTATCTTATCTTGTCCATTATTCTATTATTTAAAGTTACACAGAATTATATATGAGTCTCTTAGAAAAACTAAAGTATATCTATGATACATGAGATACCAAAGTATTCGACAGCGAAACTGATGCTGATGACGTGATTGAAGATGATGTTGATGACGTTATTGAAGATGATGTCAACGACGTTATTGAAGACGAAGTTGCCGCGACAACGTCGTGGGATAATAAAAATTATGGAAGGCCGACAACTAGTCGATATAACGTAAAATATCATATCACCAAAAAAAATTTGAAATTTAATCTTACAGTAGATGAAAATCAGTCGTTTTGGCGACTTATAAAACCATTTTTAAAGATTAGAATTCCAGACCGACAGAAAAATATAAAATTCGATTTTATCTTTGCTAAGGTATTTAATCTGATGACCATATCTGATGATCGACGACGATATCTACTATCATTATGTAAGTCTGTAAAATGCAAATCAGTCTTACGTAAGTACGAGGAAATTTATCAAAAATTATTTCCCAGTATTGATCTCTTTGCTTGGTGTCAAACTATTAAATTTATCTCTGTAACCGCCTCACTTTACAAGGCTTTTATTGCCACGCTTTTTGATTATTCGTTCAATAACGAAAGCATCTTGTTCAGCGTTCTGTAGTTCTTGTTCGTAAAAACTACAGGCTCACCTGCTAGATCTTTTAGCGCATATGTTACAGATATTGTTATCAAAACTTTATCAACGAGTAAATCCTTTTTAATTTTTTTTTAAAATGAAATTCTAACTCGGGGGATCGCCGACTTTAAATTTACGTCTGCGATACATGTTTTCGTTCGCAAGAATCGGATTTTTAATTGCGTCGTTTGGTGACATTTTGATAGTTCGAGGTTTTGTGTTATTGTACTTATCAACGCTCTGTGGAAGATTATCAATATACCTGTTCGTGTTTTTAACTGTCAAATGTTTATGTATCAGCTCGTTTAGTGTACGATTATATCTTTCAACGACAACGCTTTTTCCCTCGTTTCCTGTAACATATTTTTTATGTTTCCAAAAACTGCTCAAACTTTTTATTAAAAACCTCTGCTCCGTAATCGGTCCAAATTTTATTCGGTTTTCTTTCTGTACTTGTTATTACTTGTTTTAGTGCATCGGTTATCGATGTTCCTGTCTTATCAGAAACGGGTACACTAAACGCGTATTTGCTACAAACATCAAAAACGTTAAAGAGATACTTCTTATTACCGTTAAACTGAGCAAGATTTGACACATCAACTAAATCTATAGCCCAGATATCATCAACGGCATTCGCGACAACCATTCGTCTCGGAAACGTTTTTTTAGGTTTGTGTAGCTCTGATGCCAGGTCATCGTAGAGACGAGACTCTCCGAGACCGAGTTTATATTATTAGTTCCGATTAATCCTTGAACCAACCTTCTATCAAATCTCTCTGTAGATTTGTAAGTTTCATATCTTTAAGTTCATCTAGCATTACCTTATCACAGTCTGATTTTGAGATCTCTACACGAACGTTATCAGTACGCTCTATATCACGATAACTGATGTCGTGACGCATTGCTATTGCATCAACTTGATTATAAGGCTCTTGTCCTGGTAATGGATTCTTATTTTCTTCTAGTTGTTTATCTAGTGGATTGTACGGCCATGTGTATTTGTCATCTGGTAATGTCCAACCCCATTTTGGTTTTGGTAACTTACCAATAATTTTATGTATATCCATCCCAGAGCCAATTACTTCTCGGCGATTGCAGGATTGACAATACGCAACAATTTTATCTTGTTCTATGCAAAGATCTTTATCACAACAACAATTACAACCTCTACTCATTATTATTTTAATCACCGACTAAAATAACTCTATCCACACCCGAACCTAATTCCATCGGCTTTGCCAACGATGAAGTCGTCGAAGAAATAAACACACTTTTTCTTCTACCGCAAGCAGTACAAATACCTTTTAACATCGTTCTGTTATTTCTTGTTTTTACTATTTTGTCGTCTTTGTTGGGCGTTTTAATTTTACATTTTAGGCAATATGTTATAGTTTGCGACATGTTATACTCGATTGTCACACAAAATTTATTGCTATGTTGTCGTTGTTTTTGCTCAGTAACTGTCAAATTGCAAAACAAATTTTAAAAAATCGTGATCTCTGGAGTTTTCACTTCTGGACATTTGTTTGATAAACGTGATACAATAATAACCACAAGCTGATGTTCCAACCGGCTGTAGTTGATCAGACGACTAATTTATTTTTTAATTTTTTTAAAATATATTTTTTTATAAGATCACTCGGAGGAAGTCCGAACGAATCAAAATAATTATTGTCGCAAACAGCAACACAATGCGTCCCAGATCCATCATCGAAGTTTTGTATGTTAATGATACACGAACCACCTGCTGGTACGTCATCAAGTTCATCTTTGGAAAATATTCCACGAAATCCGTTTTTGACTTCGGATTTTAATTTTTCAAGTAAATCAAAATTACTCAACAGCGCCTGGTCCCTAGTAGTGTCATACCGCGTCAGATTCCTAATAGATTCGGAAGCAGACTTCCTGCTAGTCCCGCTAAAAGTGGAGCTATTGGAATAAATCCTCCTCGTTTAGTTTTCCTTGGCGACTTCGACTTTGTCGTTGTTTTCCTTGGCGACTTCGACTTTGTTATTGTTTTCTTTTTTAGTTGTTTACGAGTTTTAGCTTGAATTATATTATTTATTGTTACATAAAACTATCACGGTGGCAACGTCACTGACGATAGATCTATTTGATACCGTCTAAAGATACAGCCTTTTCAGTTACTCTTGACACCGTTCCTGAGGCCGCTGCTAGTCCTAGTGTCCCTAGCACAGGTAATATCTTTGGTATTGCGCTAGCTATTACAAAAAGTGCTGGTCCAAGAAATCCACCGTGTTTTGACATAGCTGTTACTTGTGCAGCAGATAGTTTAAGAACAAACGGTTTTCCTGCGCTCGTTTTGTGATCAAGTTTATTGCTTTGTTGTTGCGTCAACATTACTTTAACCGCTGTTTTATTTGAAGTCGCCTGAGATATCATTAAAGAAACAGAATAGCGTTTAGCAACTGCTGCTGATAATTTTTCAACTTGACCGGGCGTTAAGTATATTTCTCGAGTTGTGTACTCGGTTATCATTATATCAAGGTTGTTAGATTAAACTTGTACAGTCATTCCTCCTTTAGTCGCATCAATTGTCAAGAATCTATCACTGACGACTAGCGCATATACGTTATACTGCTCAGCTGGAGCCACACCAAGCGTCCAAGTAACTTCAATATCAGCTGTAGATCCTATAGCTTCTTTGGATTGTTTTGATACGTCGAAGTAAAAGACTGGGTATAGCAACCTAAATTCTTCGACAGATATTTGGCTTCCACTATCAGCGTCCTGGTATTTTTGTATTTCTTCCATGAGATACATGTAAGCTCGTGTAACGTTTTTAGTTTCATCGCCAGCAAAGTTACATTTCATTGCTCGTTCGGGATATTGTTTCGAATTTATCCTAACAAAGATTCGTCTGACATCGGGGTTATCAAATACGGAATTGTTCATTTCTTCATCATCGCGACGCGCCTGTCGTTGAAATACGACAAACAAGTGTCTCGGTAATTGTTCGCTGGGAGCGGTTGTAACACGCCACGTGTAATCAGTTATATTAGGAACTGCTGTAAAATTTTGTTCTGCTTGAAATATATCTTTTTGTCCACGCGGTCAACCTCGACTCAAGTTCCATCATCTTACTCGTTGATGGGACAACTCGTGGCATCCATAACGCTAATCTTGTAATAACAAACTGTCCTTCAGCTACTCCATTGGTATGCATTATACAATCGTTTTGTTCCGCTCGATCTAAAATAAGAGTAGGTTTAAGTCCGCGAAAAACTTTGTTGTGATCGCGGCAAAATCCAAATATTGTGCTCAACGGAAGCATCATTGTTACTTGGCGAGATTTTGCGGCAAACGCTTTTCTTTTAGCATATCCTTCATTATATTGCTGTCGTCGTATTCTTGTGACCACTAATTTTACTGAATCCCCTATTGCGGCTGCATCATTAGCAGCTGGATTGTCGATTAGATTATTGTTATCTGGAGCAGGAGCACCAGCACCAGTGTGAAACTCGCTTGAAACAGCTGTCCCGAATGAGGTATCTTTAAACCAAATCATGTTAGTGGCAACTAATCTCAAGTAATCATCGCTAAACGAGACGATGTTGTTAAGTATTGTACTTGCTACGGGCAAGTGCATCGATATGTCTTCCACGGTTTGATTGGCCAACTGGTATATGGCACTTCTAAATAAACTCCAACCGTTATTGACGAGAGCAATTTCTGCACCAGCTGCAATATTAATACCAAGTGCTGTTAAAACTTGACCACTTACTTCTAATACCGCCTTATGCGGCAATAAAAACACATCCTCATCTCTTGTGTTAAACGTTCTAACTCCGGCCTTATTTGGTTCATTTGAGTTTTCATCGAGATACTCGACGTTTTCGAATTCTGTTATAGTGTCGTCGGTATCATGCTCCTCGTCGAGATTAAGATAAATTTTAGCTGACATTATTTTATAATAGCCACACAAAATTGAGACGATTAAAAAGCAGCAGGAGTCATTGGCTTTGTTTCCTTTACAAGTTTCCCTAGAAAACAAGGTAAAAATATGTAAAAGTACTTACGGTTTGTAAATCTAATCCAAAAATTAATCCTAGAATTTAAAAATATAAGTCTTATTACTAAAAAGTTCTAAATAAATCCAAGTTCGAATCCCGATGAAGTTCCAAGATGGAAGGCGATGACGTCTTCCATAATCTGTCCTGTGGTGATGTGTCAATAGTTCATTGTTGAATTTTATGAATCAAGAATGATATTCCGGCTTTAGAATTCCGAATAATTTCCATTAAATGTCTTTGTCCAAAATTTTTTATGAGCACTGGTATTTTCCAGGAAATATAAATTATTAAATCCAAAAAATAGAACAATTTTAAATCAAACTGGCATCAATAATAAAAACACGTTGAGCTCTGAAAGTGTAAGTTACGACTAACTATTTCACTATAAAATATCTGTTTTAGCCCTTAACTAAAACGCAGTTCAGACCCCGTGATCGGTCACGTGATCACTTAATCCGCTATTTACAGCTTCGATTGTACTGGACGAATCTTACTATAAGATTCAATAATAAAAAAAAATTAAAAAAGGTTGTTTACAACAGAGCTCACGCAAGCCAAGAATGACCTTGATTACGACCAATGATTTTCACTCTGTGTTTACGAATTTTGAACCAAGGTCAGGAACTAAGTCAGCTAAAAATACAATGTAGCAACACTACTGCGTTTTAATCAGGCTAAAAAGAACTGAACTGAATATTCTGAAAAAAATGTCAACTCCAGTGAATAAAGTTATCAGAAAATAAAATAAAAAAGAATTTCAAACTAACATAAAGGTAATTAAATTACATATACGTAACAGTCTCAACGATCCGTTACTAGTGTCTTGTGAAAAATCGATTATCAAATTATTTTTTAACGTGATTCTAGCTCGTAGTGTATTATAGTTCGGAGTTAACTCAAAATTGTCTGCGACGTTGCCGCTGTTTTTTGTTATTAACTCTTTTATCGTCTTAAGATTAGTTTCGTTATACGCGCCTTGTTATATTTTAACTGATACCCACGCGCCAGGATTAAATGTAAAGTCATCGTTTACGTTTGATTTTACATTTGCCATGGAATGCCATATCGTAGCAGAAATTAATCCAATTTCATACTGTTTATAGTGGACGGAAAAGTTAGCGGTGTCACTCGTTGTTTGCGACGAATCGAGTAATAATGTTGTTGATGTTAGTGGCATTATGTTTGTTTTGTTTGATTATTTGGCGTGATAAGATCACTGTGTAAAATTTGGTACTTGGATGATGTTAGTAATCCACTCGATCAAAAATGATCTAATATATCAATTATTTCGTTGTCGATTTCTGTGCTCTCTTTGCCTGATTCTTTCGATGATATCAATAATATAAGCCGGTCAACCATTTCAGTTTTTGATGTAAAAACTTTAACGCCAGATCCTGTTGTTTCTATTTCTTCTGGTAATCTTCTATCTTGTTCGCTTTCATATTTATCAAGCAGCCTTTTGAAATTCCATCCTTTGGGATAATCTTTTTCTCTAGTTCTGTACTGGTTCGCTGTCTTATATACAACATCAACAATAATTCCGTCTCTCACTGTATCTAACACAGACACTCTTTCTTCATCTGTTTTAGCTTCTTTAATTTTTTGTTCAGCTATAGAAGAATTATTAATTCTTTCATCTAAAATTCTTAGTAGTTTATCATAATCATCATTATTCTATTTTCGAATGTTATGGAGATCGTTAAGTTTTTTTCCATCAAATATTTTTTAATAAATTCAAAAAAATTGGAATCTTCTGTTTTATTCCTAGCAGTTTATCTATAATTTTATCTGATTTTTTATAGGCATTATTTCTATGGTAGCTTCAGTCATTCTTTTCTGTTTCTCAGCTAATTCCTTAGTTTGCTCTGAGAAATTCTCTATTAACCTTTCTAACTCGGCTGGATTAATCGTCAATCTTGCTATCGCGTGTTGAAGCATAAGAGTGTTGTTCATTAAAATGTCAAATCAAATTCAGCCTGTCGTGCATCAGGATCGGCAATATTTCTAACAAGTTCCTCAACAATTGTTTTAGTTTCTTCTTTCGATCTTTCTCCTAGTAAACCTAACAACCCTTTTTCTTTCATTTTTTCTAGTTCTTCCGGAGACAATGTTGATATTTCTTGTTGTTTGCCAAGTACTGCTTCAGTAACGGGCTTAAAAAGTTGTTGGTTGCTTCTTTTGCAACGCGTTGTCCACTCCGCGCTTCTTGCACTCTTTTCTTAAAAGCAGCTCGAGTTTCAAGCAATTTCTTTAGTAGTTCAATTCTTTGTTGATTTTATCCATCTGTTATTTTTATACGCTTTATAAAATTCACCTAGATAAACTCATTAATACAACAACGAAGCATTTTAGTTAGATCACGCGCTAGTTTATCAAATAGAAAGAAATTGTATTTGTCTTTGGTCGCTTGATGATACAATTCAATAAATTTATCTTTTGTTACATCACCGCATTGCTCGTTTGCAATATTTCTTACATCAGCATTATCTAGTCCAGGAAACATTATAAAACATCCCGTATCAGCCGAATTAATCTGTCGACGTTATAAAACCCTTGAGCAAGATAAATTGAATTACATCTTTTGTTGCGCGACAACGGAAAGTATGATCTAATCTTATTCATCTCCTCGCTGTTTAGCGGAATATCATCAAACACACTTATTTTATGTTCGACGAATCAAGTTCATCAACTGGAATTAAATCTTCCGGTTGTTTTATTAAAAATATGTCATCACCAGCGCCAAGTTCATCGCGATGTTTATCGTTATATTCGCTCAATAACTCATCTTTGTCCTGCTTCTTATTAATTGTGTAAATATACACACGATCGAAGTTAAAGTTGTCGTTGAGTAAAAGATTCAGTTATAGATTTGTTTTACCAGATCCTGTACGACCAACAATAAGATAATGACAATCTGGAAGTTCGTTGTTCTGTTTATGTTTGATTAATCGTTCGGTATCAAAATTTAATATCGATGACTTTTCGACGATGGCTTGGCCTTTGTTGTTATATAATTTTATGTTATATATTTTATAATATGACTTATTACACTAAGTTTGGAACAGCACTCACCACTGACGAACCAACAATAACTGATACATCTGCGTTCGTCAAGAAAACCGGTGATACAATGACAGGTTATTTATTGATGTCAAATCAGCGAGTACTTGGTTTAGAAGTAGATTATCCACCACCAAAGGTTGATCTTACTCAAAGCGATAAGTTACTCACAACTAAAAACGATCGACGATAACAAACTATCATTGACAGGAGGAAAGTTAAATGGTGACTTGGATATGTCAGGAAATTTTTTTATAAATTTGAAAACCGCATACCCACCAGCAAACGTAAATCAAACCCAAGCGGTGAGTTTTTTTATAGTTGAAGTATGTGGATGGCAACAAGTTTGATAAAGCCGGTGGAACGGTTACAGGTAATATTAATATGTCAAGTAAAAAAGTTATTGGGTTGGAAACCACATATCCACCAGCAAATGTTGATAATGCACAAGCGGTGAGTTATGCTCAACTAAAATCTGTTGACGATGACAAGCTTAACAAGTCCGGCGACACAATGGTTTGTAACCTGATAATGAGTAATAACTCAAAAGTAACTGGATTACCGATAAATTCACAACCAGCTGATGATACTCATGCTATTAGTTATGCTCAGTTGAAAGGAGCACTCGCCCCGTATTTAAGACAATCCGGTGGACCAATGTCAGGTAACATAAATATGAGAGCCAACAAAATAACAACAACATATGTTCCAGTCAACCCTAATGATCTGACGAATAAAGCATATGTTGATAGTTTTCTAGTGGTGTAAAACGAACGAAAAACAATGTTGGGTATATTCCAACACTTTTTAAGGCAACTGATAACCGATCTGGGTTTGAGGTAAGCGCATCATCATATTATCCTGAAAATTATCCTCATCACGCTTTCTCTGATAGACAAGAATGGACGACTAACGGAGAAAACAAAGACTTTTGGATTAAAGTCAAATGTCCCGTTGCAGTTGCTATTTGGCAATTTCATTTGCGCGGCGGATTAAACTCTAGTGTTGGTCGAATTACAAATTCGACGATTGATAATTTCAGTGATGTTGAGCGAGACAAGTTTATTAAAGAAGTCAAACAAACAAGGTTGGAAGAAAAGATTGATTCTTCCTACGACATAAGTGAAGAATATGATGTTCCATTTCCATCGATCCAACGCTCTAGACAACTGTCAATACTAAATTATTATAATGAAATCGAGAAAATACTCACAAAACCATACGAAAAATTAATGTTGAATGTAGCTTTTGTTATTGGTCTTCTCGTAATTGAACTATTAACTCCCAGAAGGGACCACCTCACATTTATTTATCATCTGATATATCTTTTTTCTTATCTTCGATTTACTATTCCGAAATCTTGCTTACTAATCAGAGACCTTAGTTTACTAATCGAAGATCTCTATTGACAAATCAGAGATCAATTTATTAATCGAACAAACCGAGATCTCAGTTAGTAAACCGAAATTTCGGATTAGTGAATGGAGATCTCGAATTAAGTAAAGTAAGATCTCAAATTGGAAAAAAAAATGCGATTTGTATCCTATCAGGTCTTTCGAACTATATTTTTTATTATGGACAGGTTCTCTCTGGGGACAAAGTGTATTAAAATAAATTTATTAATTCAATAGCGTCAGTGAAGTTTATTTCCACTGAGAATGTATTGGAGTCCTTCGCTTTTACATTTAATATGAATTGAAAGCTTTTAATCCACACTGATTTAAATTAGCCCTGTACACAATGATTTTAAACGTGTATTGTCGACAAAGGCTGTCGAACACATACACATAGGAACATTAAATGAGCGTACTAAATCATGAGGATGCTACTACGAACATAAACGTAGTGGCATATTTAATAAGAATATTTAATATAAATGCGACACTAAATATTCATATATTATCCTATGGACACAAATAGCAAAGAAAACATTCATAATTGTCGTTTACTTCGAGCGAGTAAAACTAGACAATGGAAGCGTAAAACGTATACCGTAGTATACTGATAAATTACTGCATTTTGTAACCATTTGTTAAAGACAAATGTTAAGATAACTACAGGAAGGGATACTTTTTCCGATTAATAATTTTATTTCCTACGAGCCTTGTTTGGATCAAAAAATTGATCCGATTGGAAATTAAATCCTGATTTTTTTAATACCCTGTTTGTGCAGTTACTAGAGGTATCGCAAAAAGAACACTTGAGAATGATGGTGATGAGGAAATTATTTCTTAAGCTAACACATTTATTAGTCAGTCTTTTGATGAGGATAATTTTGCTCCAGGTATTGATCAATTAAGAGGTATTTATCAAAGTTGTCCTCTTTACTACTTATTCTCTTTAATCTAATCAGGGTAACAAAAGACAGTCACTCATTGTTGAATAGGAACAAGATCCTGAGATCTCCTTTTTGTTCCAGAGATCTAATAAGAAGACTGAAGTCTCACAAGTCCTAGTCTGCTATTTTGTGAATGAATGGGGTCCTTATGTGAAAATGGAGACCACCTGAGGTACTCACTGGTGACGAGTGGTCAGTGAGCCTTCCAATTGTCGTTCCGACATCATAGTGGTAGGAAATTATTAGCTAGCCAAGTAAACTCCCTTCGTTATTTAGGAGTCAGTAAGACTTATCACAAAATCTTTATTCATTTTATTAGCCGAAAATTAAAAGCGACGTTTCAGATATGCAGGTCTTGTAACACTTGTCAAACAGCAGCAAACCCAATCAGAAGTTACATAAAGTTCATCTGCAACCTATCCAGCATATGGAGAACCATTTAACAGAATAATGGTCGATTGTGTCGGCGTCTTACTTAAGACCAAATTCAGGCAACCATTACTTGTTGACGATAATGTATGCGTCCACAAGACATTTACTTTGAGTAATATTAAAACTAAAACATAGTTAATGCTTTTATAAAGTTTTCTTTTACACAATTTGGCCTCCCCAAATCTGTTCAGAGGTCAAATTTAATGTCTGAAATTTTCCAACAAGTTATGCATGAATTAGGCGTCAAACGATTTAAATCTTCTACCTATTATTACCCTGATTTCATCACACTTTGAAGAATATGATTTGGCCATATTGCTTTGATACTGGAAAAGATTTGAAGGAAAATGTTCCTTTAATGTTGTTTGTCATTAGTGAATCAGTTTAAGAATAATTAGTCCCTTTGGACTAGTTTTTGGACATAACGCCGTGGACCATTGAAGTCATTAAAGAGAAACTTCTTTCAACTGAAGATTCAGAAATTAATCTTCTTGACTATGTTTCCGATTTCAAATATAAGTTATCAAAGGATTGTGAAGTAGCAAGAACTAATCTTCACTTTACTCAGTCAAAAATGAAATTAAGCTGTGACGAATATAAAAAGGAAATGAGTTTTCAGCCTGGTGATAACGTTCTAGCTCTCTTGTTCATACTTTGAAATCCTCTTCAAGATAAGTCTTATGGTCCCTATACAGTTGAAAAAAAACTGATGAGACTTAAATTATATAATTAACACTCCTGGGAGGCGAAAACAAAATCAACTTTCCCATATAAATATGTTAAAGTAATATATTGATAGAGGCAGTCCTGTTAATCATTCGGTCATTTTAGTTGTACGTGTCCCACATAGTGATGCGATGGAATGAAATCGGGCTGTAGTGACTTTGGTGTAACCAGTCTTTGGAATTCAGAAATATTGAATAATCAGGACCAGAAACTTTCACATCTACAACCACAAGAAAAATAGTGAACTAAACAGCTAATTAAATGTGAATATAAGTACTTGTTTCCAGAACAGAATCCTTACAGGATGATTCCTCTCAAAATGAAAGTTTGAAAAAAGAAACTCAATATTTCCTGGAAAAAAGATTGAATTGAAATACCTAAAAGTAATTGAAGTTCACCATATATTCTTGTGCCGAAACAATATAATATCTTCCGTATATGTATTGACTACAGGAAAGTAACAGTGTCACTAAAACAGATTTACTTCCAATGCCAAGAACCAACGACTGCAGTGACAGAATTGGAAATGCAAACTATGTCACCAAGTTTGACCTTTTCTATGGATTCTTTTCTCCTTTTTTATTCCCCGCTTAACTGTAGCAGTAGGTCAGGTAACAATCATTCTAACTACCTCGCAATTCAGAATAAGTGCACATTACTTTGACGGGAATAAAGATTATTGCTAGTATATTGTTACGGGTCTATGCTCCTAAAATAAGTAATAAAAAGAGTGAAAAGCAATAGGATTTGTAAAATTCAACAATAATTTATTTCTCTAGAATACAAAGTAAAAATGAAAAAGAAGAACTTACGGTATTGCGAATTAAATTTTTTCTGAAAAATCCAGGAATCACTGACACAAGTCCTAATAATTTAAAGTAATGAATAAAATTTAATAGAAGCCCAAATTATCTCCAAAACTGAAGGTGATGATGTGTCTGTGGTAACTTGTGGAGTGTTGATGTGCTCGCAATCTTTTATTGAATCACAGTAATATAATTCCAGGTTTGAATTCACTATTAGTTCCAGTGGATGTCTCTGTCCAAGAATTTTATCAGAGCACTTCTGTATTTCCAGAGAAAATCATCACTTGAATTCAATAATTTGAAGAAAATAAATTCCATCCAGAAAAAATACTGGACACAACATATAACACAACTTGATTGTGCTAGAACTTAAATCACGAATGCAAACTTCTCTCAGTTCCAAGATTATATAGTTCTCTACTTGACCTCAGGTCACAATTAGCATTACAAAAAAACTATTACCGAATGGAAAATTACCTTCGAGAATGATACTGATGTTGCAGAATAAAAATATTAGTTACAATTAGCAACCAGAAAGTGTATTATGTCAAATGCATTAAGGAAATTCCAAAACCTACACCTAGACCCAAATACACATATTTAGTTCTATTAATAATAATTCTTGTTTCAAACCCGTACACAGAGTGAATAATTTAGCTATATATTAGTTGTTTACAGAATAAAATTAAAATGTCAATTGAGGTCAAGCAGAAAGTGAACTCAATTATGGACAAGGTCACGTCCAACACACAATGTAACGTTACAATATGATGTAATGAGATAAAAAAAAAAATTCAACAAAACTAGCAAACAATGCAAATTAAATATACATAACAATATAGTAGTATAGTCTAATTTTAATCCCAATACTGAATTTAATATTGGCTGACTGAGAGAGAGAGAGAGAGAGAGAGAGAGAGAGAGAGAGAGAGAGAGAGAGAGAGAGAGAGAGAGAGAGAGAGAGAGAGAGAGAGAGAGAGAGAGCAAATGAAAAAAGTATTTATTGTAACCATTGTCTACATGTACACACATATACATACATACAATCAAGAGTACTTGCTTGTAGGGACATTTCCAATTTTATTTTTAAAAATGTGTTTGTTAAAAAAATGTATGCATTATTTTAGTTTGATACCATCTCAGTGTAGGACTCGCATATATAGACTCATATTCTTGATTCCATTTCAATACTGATGTTGGCCTAGAAGTACTAACTTTTAGTTTCTGATGCATACTTTTACTGCCCTTTTTTCCTTAATGAGCAAAATTACAGCTTTACGTAAATATGGACCTTTTATATTCGAATTAAGTTTGTTGGAAAAAGCTTAATGGCCCTGAGCTTGCCTTGAAACTGTAGGATTTTGACATGCATTTCAAACGTACTACAAAAATCATCTATTTTAATCTATGAACCGTTTGGATTAACTAAATCGTTTACATACAAAATTCCCTTTCTCACCCAATGCATGTACATACCGCTAAAATTTCCAACTTTAATATTAGGATTCATACATATTGGTGTTTTAAGAAGATCGTCCAAGTTCTCTACCGTACATTTTTTAATGTAATTCGATATATGCTACAAATGCATCAGTCCATAATGCGTTCAAAATGTTTCTCACCTTTGTCATAAAATCTATACCAAAAGTGAAAAACATGTCTATATTTGGCATGAAAGTTAAAATTTCTTTCCATATAGGTTTAGAGGTGATAAGTCTTTTCACTTGAGTTTTAATGAATGTACAAAACATGTTTATATCTAACATTTTCAATAACCTTCATAATACTCTTTACATAAGACTTTCCTTTTCAATTTATCTTTTCCACCACCCCATTCAAACTTATGGAAAAGTATATCTAGCTCTTGAAGCTTGGCTTAAGGTGGGTTTGGTAAACTTGAATATAGGTGAACAATCTTAGATAAAACCAATAAGACCAAGCTTTTCACAACCACAATGTTTCCAAGTCGGGTAAGTGATCTTTTTGACCAATGTAAAAGGAGAGATTTAACTTTTATAACTTTGCTTTCTTAATTGAACTTGACCATTTAACTCTGTTGATAATTTATACGTAGATACGTGAAATAAGATGTATTCCAAATCCAAATGATATTTTTGGCAGTACCTTTTAGTACTTCCAGTTGTACTTCCTATCCATACATAATTAGTTTTCTCAATATGTATACTGAGCCTTGAAAATTTTGAATGTTGGTAGATAAGATCTAGAGACGAATTAAGAGACTTCTCTGAGACATCCAGGGTAAGAGCAGTGTCATCTGCATACTGTGCAACTAGATATTCTGTGGGTTTTTTTAATTTTAATTCATTTGATATTTGGATTTTTCCGAATCAAATAGTCTAATATATCTACACATAAAAGAACAAAGTAAGAGGATAGGGGATCACTTTGTCTACATCCTCTCTTGATTTCAAACTATAGTGAACATTGACCATTTAGAGTGACACGAGATATGATATTTTTATAGAAGAGATGGATCCAGCCTTGATAATCCTTGCTAAAAGTTAGAAAATTTAGAACTTTATCAACAAAAAGCCACGCAACGCAATCAAATGCTTTTTTCAAAATCAATTAAAAGACGAAGTACAGGTAGCTTGCATTTCTTGGAGTAAACAATAAGGTCATAAAGAGCAGGGATATTTTCTACTATGTATCTGCCTTTAATAAAGCCTGTTTGATCACTACTTATAATTAATGTCAGTATAGGTTTAAGTCTATTTTCAGTGCATGCTGATGAAAGTTTGTATGATACATTAAGTAAGGAAATGGATCTCCAGTTTCGTAAAAATTGTTTTGGCTTATCCCCATTAGGGAGACATATGATGGTCTGAGTTGATGATAGCTGACCCTTATTATAGGCAAAATTGATTGTTCTTACAAAATGCTGACCAATATATCTCCAAAAGATTTTAAAGAACTCAACTGTATATCCATCTGATACTGGACTTTTACTATTAGACCTATTAGACATTTATTTAAGACTTGATGTTGCTTCTGTTAGTGTAATTGGGTCATTCATTGATTCATTTTGTTTACTATCCAATTTAAGGATGTCTATAAAATTAAAAAAACATCCCGTCCTTGCACTGGGTCCACCAACCCCTGACAGTTCATAAAGGCAATTCTCAATGGAGCATCCATTGGCTCTATTATAAATATTCTTCATATTTGATTTAATGAGTACATTACTTCTAGAATTTGCAGAGATATTCTAATCTAAAACTGCATTGGTGAACTTTAGATTTGTTAGTCTTTGGTTACATATAAAACGATAGTTCGTATTGTCAGTAAGACGCTTAGATATTCAATAAGATTATTTTTGTGATTGTGGTGACTGTTATTTCGTTCCGAAAAAAGATACCTTACCATTTTTAGTCTTAAAAACTTCGCTCTATAGAATTTCTTTTTTATTTAAAATATCTTATGAAATCGAAATGATGTAGTCATTGTAGCACACTTCATTATTGTTCACTTGATATTAGTAAAAATGATGTTAATTTTGGCTTTCTGACGGGTATCCCTACACAACCCTTTTGAATGTATTACGACCAGTTTTCGTTTTCCATGATCCACACCATAGAAGTGGATTTTATGTGCTCTCCAATCCAGTTGTAAGCCTTTAAATGATTTAGATTTTCCCCAAAAATGTAGACTGGTTTTCTAACCCTCGTTGTAAATACGAAAGCTTAAAACTCAGGAGATACTGAATAATGATCGATAAAAGTGATCACTTTTATGATATACTATATAGGTTTACTTTTGAAAGGATCCTGGCAAGTTTCACTCATTTAAAGAGCAAAAGAAATTATTTCCTTTGCAAAGGGAGAAGGACTTTATTAACATAGGGCGATGCCGTTTGGTATGAAAAATTCTCCGTCAACATTTCAGTGCTTAGTGAACATGATAACACCTGGTCTAGATTATTGTGATGCGTGCATCGACGACTTCACCATTTACAACGACGCCTAGAAAGATCATTTGGAAATTCTTTGATCGACTCATCCATGCAAATTTGGCATTTAATTTAGGTAACAGTGATTTTTGCCTTGCTTGTGTTATATTTTTAGGACATATTTTGGGACACGGTAAAGTTAATCCTGTAGACATTAAATATTATCAGAAGTGTTTTGCTCAAATTTTTCCAGTTTGTTGAGTACGAACAAAATCCACGTTTCATTGGTCTGAAAAATGTTAGGAGGCTATTTGAAGTGTTGATGCAAGTTATGTAGGGAGTTGATGGAGTATTCATTCAAAATGTCATAAATGGTGTGGATCATCTAGTGTGCTATTTTTCTAAACAAAAACAAAATAAGCAAACACCAGAGAAATTATTCCACAAACAAAAACAAAATAAGCAAACACCAGAGAAATTATTCCACAATCGACAAGAAATAGTTGTTGTTGATATTGGCTTTGCAACAGTTTGAAATATATAATAGTTACCTCCTTCTGCCATTATTGAACTCAGTGATTATGACTCTTACTTTCATTAATATAATGAACAACAAAAATCAGATACCGTTAGGGTGGAGTTTGATGTTGCAGGAATACAATAGTGACATCATACACATCAAGAGAATACATAATCTGACTGCAGATGCACTTAAAGGTCTATGTTTATTTATTTTGTATATATTCATAGGAAATCTTCCTATGAAATTTTAATTATATGTTGTTATAAGTCCTAAAATAAGTAACAGAATGGAGTGAAAAGCAATAAGCTTATAACATTTAACAAATACTTCATTTCCCTAGAATACAAAGTGCAAAAGAAAAAAAGAACTTATGGTATTTCCAATTAAATTAAAATAATCCCGGAGTTACAAACACAAGTCCTGATAATAAAAGTTCTGAATAAACTTTAGTGGCAATCCAAAAATAAGTCTAACGCTGAAGATGTTGATATGCCTGTGGTGGCCTGTATCGTGTTGTTGTAATAACAGTCTTTTGCTTAAACAGCAATATAGTTCCAGGTGATTTCATTATAAATCCCAGTGAATATCTCTGTCCAAGAATATTATTTTTTAGGAGCACTCTGTATTTCCAGAGAAAAATCACGTAAATTGAATAATTTAAACAAATAAATTCTAGCCCAAATGAACTACTGGACACAACGATAATACAAATTGATTCTGCTAGATCTTAAATCACGAATGACTAATTGTCAAATAACCAAGATTTATATCTTAAACTAAGAAGTAAAAACAACGGCTAAGGGTCAAAAGTACATTGTTCTAGAAAAATATTAGTTATAATTAGAACGTCCCTCACCAAAATCACAATAACACACATGACAATCATCACGTAGTCTAGCTATAAATATGCAATGTCTTTGACTCAGCTTAAGATAATAATCCTCACTCCGAGAAAAAAAGACAAAAAAAAACTGTTTACCAAAACTATTACTGATTTATGGCACGGTCAGCCACTATATACAATTATTCATTACCCACAGCATATAATAAAATAAAAAATAGAAAAACTAAGAACAATGCAAGATAAATATATCTAACAATGTATATTTGGTTAATAAGCCAATAACACTTTATTGTATATATATCTTTATTTTTCGCCATGAGGGGAGGTGTTATGTATATCTATATTGCGTAAATTAACGTTTAAGGTCATTGGTAATCGGCATATTACATAACTAACGTTAATCCATGCTTATAATTATACTTTAAGATAATGAGCATCTGTAAACAATATGTTTACTTGGGCTTGAGTTCAAAACCTACCATTGATTATGACCTTTGAAGGTTCTAGAAGCAAAATTTTCCATTAAGATGACTGACGGTTTTTTTCTTCATTAAATTCTGTTGTGACATATGTCGTGTGGGGATGTATATACGTTTGAGATCAGCAAAATTATTTATTCCTATTTTAATGACAGTCTTTAAGAATCTTTTTTTTTTTTATCTTATTAATTGGAATTAAAAGTGTTATGGAGAATTGACATTTTGGACTCAAACACTATTATGGGATCATTGTGAATTCATTTAAAGACATTCTGGGTTATATCAATGTGATACATCAAGAAGACTATTGGTAGATCAGCACATTCAAGACATGGGATTCATTGGGAACATTCTTAATTTTTGGACTTGTGATAAAACGTTTAGGATTATTTGAGAGTCAGTAAACAACGCTGTAAGTGGATCTTTAAATTTCACTTTGTAACTTAGATAATTAAACTATTGGTTTTTTTCACTAGTATTGTTGGTTTCACTTCTTTCTGTTACTTATTTTAAGACCATAGAGTCGTAACAAAGTATTTATCTGAGTTTTTTAACACGCCCTAGTCGTTGATTAATGTTGGATTTAATGTACACGGTACATGCAATAACTTTATATGTGCATTTGATTTTCTATTACATTAAATGCATGTCAGCTCATATTAACATAATAAGAAAACATCTTATCTATCTGGCGTTGTCTTTCAAGCACTCCCACTTTCAACTGTGATAAACTATTTGCAATCCCTGTAATAAAATCCATAAAAGTCGTATCTGCATGGTGAAGTCTGTTTGATATAATTAATCCTATATAACGCGTAACTGTAAACAGTACATGTAACAGTTACAATTCCATATTGATTGCAGACCAATCTATTAGATAATCGCGTGTGAATATATAAAGTAATACTGCTAAATTTTTATTGCTATTCAAAGGAAAGAACAATTAACACCAATAGCTGGTTACCATAAATATATCCATATACATTATAAATCACTTATATGTACGTGTTACTAAGTATTAATAACAGTCAGTAACATGACTTGTATCTCTGTTTCAAAAACACTGAGAAAGGGATAGCAGTGGTAAACTATTTGATTAGTTACTATTTCGTTTTTTTAAATCATCGATCGAAAAAGATTTTTTAGCTCGTAGCTAGGAAGATAACTTCGTCGTTAAGAATTGCTGATCTTTTTCCGAATAAATCCAGTGATCCACGAAACATGTGTTGAATACCCCCAGGTGAAGGAATGTATCGATTAAGAAACGTTTTTCTTTTAACTGTCAGCCTACTTTAAGTAAATTCTTTTAATCCTCTTAGATCAATGTATTCTAGACTCCCTTCCAAAAACTGTAATCTTATGGTAACAAAGTAATTCTACATTCCATACAGTGTCAAGGCTCTTAAAGCCTCAAAGTGGCTGACGTATAAGGGTGTCACCTTAGCCAATTAATTTCGTCTTTAGACTAACAAGAAAAATCAATGTGCTATATAAAAAAAATATTTTTGACGTCTCCGAAGTTGTTGTTACACGATATTTCGGGTGTTATGTCCATAAAAGGTGGACACATGGTCGAAATTTTCTGGTAATTAGAGCAGCTCTCTAAAATGACTGAGTGTCATTTATTACGTACAACAGACCAAGACTGAGTACCTCACACAGTGGTTGTTCTTAATCAAGAAACAAAACTGTCAAACGTATTCTGCGAGTAAATTGCACATATTCAAATATTTATAGAATGAAAGCCTACAAAGTAAGTTCTGCGTTTGTATTCAATATTAATGTGCTTTTTGTATAGTTTTACTGTTTAAACTGAGGAACTAGCAAATAAAGTGGGTCCAGAATTACTTTTCTATCTTTTCGACAAGGTCTCACACTAAATGCTATTATATGGAATCAAAAGGTTGAGGAAAAAATATTAAGAAACGTTTCACCGACAATCAAACGGTTTACATAAAGAAAGAGAAACTTTGAATTCAAGATTATGTAATTAGGCCTCCGAAGGCTTATTCAGAACAGAGAAAATTAATAAGTTTTTTTTTCTATAAAATAAAATAGTCATCCGCTTCAACAGAGAGGTGATGTACCAATTGTTTATGATGAAGGAAAAAGAAACCTTGCTGGGTTTTAAAATTATTCCAGTTTCAATAATTTTCAATTTTTTTACTACATCCTTTGGTATCAGACTTCAGAGCTTTGCATTGAATAATAATATAATATCATCCTGAAAGCAAGCGCTTTAAATAAAGCAAAGCAAATACAATTTAATTAAATATTTTGTGTTTTCAACTCTCTACGCAAATAATAACGGGGTTTAACGCCATGTTTTAACACATGACAGCCAGTATCCATATATCCACGAAAGGTTACTGACAAGCTTTGCAACATACCCACATTGGTCGAACTCACAAGGACACATGTGGGATAGATATGAGAATGATCTGTAAAGGCGAGCACGTCAGTCCATTTGGTCACTCGGGGTGCCTAAGGTTGCATTTAGACTCAAAGCTCTGATAGCTGTCATATATATATATATATATATATATATATATATATATATATATATATATATATATATATATATATATATATATATATATATATATATATATATATATATATATATATATATTAGTTCACTTTAAATATATTATTTAAAATGCTAAAAGATGAAGAATAAAGCGTCTCTCTATCTCATTCCTTTCATCATTGTTTTAGTGTTCAGAGCTGAAATTTGCAACAAGAGAGATACGTTTGAAATGTCCATTATAGACCAGCAGCAGAAGCAAAGAAAGGGTCATATTTTTGGAGCAACCCAAACCAGCAATGCAACATAAATTATTACCTATATCAAATAAACAACCAGAGCCTCTAGATTTCGATTCTTGATTATGCCATTGCATAAATCTTGTGCATTTCATGTAGCTAGGCATTTAATAAGAGTAACATAAATTTCAAAAGCCATTTGTAATCGTATACGATATGTTTAGATTAAAATTTTCCTCAAATTGAATAATGTCACTTACTGGAGAGGTAACTGAAACTAGTGTTAGATTATCAATATTAAAACAGAAAAGGTTTCTTGATCCGATACTAGACAAGCTATTGGTTGGCTAGTTGATGAAAGCAAGTACAGAAATGACGAGGATATGGACTTGAGTACTGCATGCAACAGCACAACATTGGCGATATCAGTCATGTTATCTATGCATTTACGTATTTCTGTCTCTCAGTCTTTTGCAGTCAATGACCAAAGCTGAAATCAAGCCGATCACGCTGCATCAACAAAGCACTGCAGTGGACACTGAATACATGTAGTCTTTAAGGTGAATTTGCATATAATATAATTTATATTTGCACATAATAATAATCGTGAACGCAAATTGTAAAAGTTTTGTCTTTTAATGAAAGCATTTCTATTATGCAATGTTACGTGTTTGATTTTGTATTTTTATCAGGTAGGGGCCTAAACAAGATTGTTTCTAGACGAAATCAGCTACAAGCCCTTAACCACTCCTATCTCTATGGATGAAATACAACCCCTTACTGGCAACAGTGAGGCGACAGCACCCTATACTGTAGAACTCCTGTACAGCATGGCTAGAAGTGGCGTGTTTATTGGGGTTGAAGCAGTTATTCCCTGATTGGCAGACTATCTGCTAAACTATCACCTCAACATGGAGCAAATGTGTCATTTTCACATGTAGCCAACGATCCAATGTTTATGGCACCATAATTTGATTTATCTACTGTGTACACAGTGCAACTGCGCTTAAACGAAGTTGCAGAAGCTTTCAGCCAAAGTTATCTGCCTATGTGCGTTGACATGGGTTTAGTGCTGACATAAGCGAACTTAACAAAGGCATTAGAAATCACATTTACAAATCCCAGAACAATTTGAGGGTACAATTCTGACTGATGGTGGAATGTATTTACTAATGTCAGTGATTTCAGTAGCAGGTACTTTCTTTGGAGATGCTGGTATCAGCCACCTGATGCACAACTCTGGTGTGTTTTCAGCATATGAGCTGTTTCAGCAACTCTATGGTATTCTGAACAACGAACTACTTCCCTTGACTGAGGAGTTCGGATAGGTTAGCTGTGTCTTATCACCAACATTTAAGCTCTGGGTTGTCCTGCATTGCAATGTATTGTGCTGAGAACTGCTGAAGGGATATTTAAGACGAGAGACAGCATCTATCATTTAATTTTAGGTAGATATCGTTTTGGCCCTTTAGCCTATTTTTCTTACTGTGCATAGTTTTATTATTTAAA
The DNA here is from genome assembly GCA_016617855.1 of Megalonaias nervosa. NCBI lineage: Eukaryota > Metazoa > Mollusca > Bivalvia > Unionida > Unionidae > Megalonaias > Megalonaias nervosa. The sequence goes on from JAECUM010018963.1 coordinate 35,609, forward strand.
ATAAATATCCATATATATATATATATATATATATATATATATATATATATATATATATATATATATATATATATATATATATATATATATCTTGCCTTTTAAGAAATCCTACTTTGACCTTATTCTTTACCAAGAGATAAATCAGAATACAGTATTAGACGTACAACCATATTTTATCCTAAACTTATAACCAATGCCCATCCTCGTCATCAGCGCTCATTTCAAATCTCAGATTTGTAATTAAAGAGGTAATCCACAAGTGAATGAAACAGAAAGCTTCTGTTATTGTTTCATTCTTCATTAACTGAATAATCATTGGAGGACATTATACAATACCGTTGTGAAGTTCCTTCTAGAATTAATCGTTTGGTTTTGAGATTTGTGAAATTCAGTGTCCATATAGTATTATCTACACATAGTATAAATCAATGCTGTTTTACACGGGCATAACAGTATAAAAGCCACCCAAAAGCGTCAAGGGATCACAATTAAAAATAAAAGTAAGTTCTGTTTTATCAACAATCATAGATTATCTTCTAATAATGATTTGACATTGATGCTGTACTTGTTTCGTGGCTAATGTCAGTTTGTCGTTTCTTTATTTTTTCTATTAAGGTCATTTTCAATAGTCGAATCAGATAAAAGTTAACTTCAATTATTGGATATCTAAGGACTGCGCTGCAAAACAATGCATACAGCTTGAAAAGAATGCACGTGTATAGATTATTTTCCTTCCTGGGGCGTCATTAAAATACATTTATCTCATCTAATGTAGATACAAATTCAGTAGACATGATGCTTAGGCTTGTCAACTCTACCTTGATACGATCTTAAATGTGTAATTAATGATCAACTTTTGTTTGACATGCTTCATTAGAAATAAGAGGAACAACAATTACATATACATATTTTAAGAAACAAACTCAAGATCGACGGGGAAAGCAACCAATTTCGGATATAAGCAATTTAAAAGAGAGAAACAGTGTCAATGAAGTACCAACACTGGAGGAAGAAAAGAGTTAGAAGATATTAGGAAGAAAATGATGGATGGAGTGATGATTAGATCTAGAGCTTTATGGACTGAAGAAGAATATAAATATGTTTTGTAATTAGACAACAGAAAGTAATCAAGTAAAATAATGCCACCTCTTGTTAAAAGCAATTGTTCATTGACAGACTCTCAGCAAGAAATTTGGGGTGAATTTCTATAAAAGGCATGAAGTTGATCCTGTCGATCTTCAAATGCATTTTAATTACCCAGATATCCCTAGACTGAATGATATACAGAAGCATTACCTAAATGAGCACTATGATATACATAAGCTTCTAACTGTTCTACACAAAATGCACAATGAACAGCCCAGCATCTGATGAACTCAAGTTTGAATTTTATAAATTGTTTTGGAAAGATAATGGACAGATATAAGTGAGGGCCGTTAATTTTTGTATGAACTTTGTGAAATATCATCCACTCAGAAAAGAGCGAGTTATTATATCACCGAAACGTTATAAACCTAAGCAGTACCTTTCAAACTGGAGACCCACTTCACTTCTAAATTTATCATCCAAAGCTGTTTCTGCATTTGTTGCCAGTAGGATTCAAAGCGTGCTTCACACAACTACAGATAAGGATTAGAAAAGCTTTCTAATAGGACATTACTTCGGACAGAACGTTAGAAACTTATATGATTTAACGTTTTACACCAAAAAGAACACTATTCCTGGACTGCCTCTCCTGATCGATTTTGATAATCATTTGACTCATTTGCATTTCCATTTATTGATAAAGTTAAGTATTTTTAAAAATTTTGATGAACCGATGCTACATTATATATAACTTATATAAAAGTTAAATATAATGTAGCATCGGTTCATCAAAATATTCATCAAATATTGATAACCAACAATGGTCAAGTATCATAATGGTTTGGTATCGAATGAAAATAAAGACAGTGGGATCAACTCTCACCATGTAGTTTAATCCTTTATGCAGATATCTTCGCCCTAGTCAGAATGATCTAATTAAAGTACCGCTGGCCAAATGTGATTCTCGAGTCATTTTGTTATGGCCCGTGCTCGTACAAGCATTCAGTTTCATAATTACAATATAACTCTAAAAATAAACATGTTTGGCCGAACGTTATATTGAATAAATAATGCATCATGATAAAATAGATCCAGACAGGTTCTTAGTAACTGAACACACACTTTTACTAGTTTGTAGGGCATGGGTCAAACGAAAAAAAATTCAAAGAAATATTTATGTGAAGAATTTTAACGAGAGGGGATAAATATGATTGATTTATTGTATAAGTACGAATTAAAATTCTCCAACCTGTATGTAATATATATATATATATATATATATATATATATATATATATATATATATATATATATATATATATATATATATATATATATATATATATATATATATATATATATATATATATATATATATATTTGACAAAAATCATAGAAACATTAAATACTACTATGAATCACTCTCGATAATTACTATTCTACTTTACTAAAATCAATCATAGGTGGATAACCAATTTTGGTTACCTTGCTAATATTCTTACTACAAAGAATACATAAACTTCAATAACTTTGTGGCAATTATAATTTCTATTAATCACGAGCATTGGCCTCAGGCATTTTAAATTTCGTTTTGAAATACGATTCTCTCAGGAACAATATGCCTTTTAACAAACATATTTTCACATTTCATTGAATTGGAGAGACACATTCCTCTTTTAACTTTCTGGTGATTAGATGTGTTAAATTAAATTTGTTCACTCATCAAGCGATGCTATTTCATAAATTCAAAGAAGGTGGTATTTGCTGTTGTGTGAAATCTTTGGGCATGTGTTTTGTATTTTGTTTAGCTTTTGAAAGAGAAGATAAAGTTTAAGAATGTTTTTAAACACGACCGTGTTTGAACATGAATTTGCTTTCAGGCTTTTAAATTGGTACAAAAATATTTTTCAATCAATACTTAATTCGTTTAACGATAATGACTTGATATTGGCATCTATACTTAAACTGATATCTCACGTTTTTGTTAACTAAAGTGATAAAGACATAATTAACCTAACTTTGGAATACATCTAAAAATGTCATAAGATAAAATTAAATTTGATAATCATTGTTCATGGATTTGACGAGCTAAAATTTGGAACCAGTCAAATAAATAACTAAACCAGAGGCATTAAAACCGTTTCAGTAGCATTGGTGGAAAATAATTGTGTTTCCGACAGATTTTTTCTTTGGAACTTTAAAGATCTCTATTTGGAGATTTCCGATTCTGCAAATAGTCCAACATGAACGGTAAAAAAAACAAACGTAATCTTTGACAGTCAAAACTATGCTTAAGCATTCTACTACCGTTCATAGGTCTGTCGAGGGTGGAAATCGGCTGCACGGTACTAATGATATCAAGAATGGCAACAAGTCTAGAAATGGTTGAACATAAATTAGAGTATTGGCTGGCCAGGACTGGTTGAGAATGAAAGTAAAATTTTAGCGAAAAGAATCATTTGAGAGTTTAACCTGGTTATAGGTGAAAAAATATAAACCATGTTTAACTGACGAAATTTCGGTCCTTTTACAGACGTGAGTTTGGAAAAAAACTTACCGAAATTAGCACCTTATTTTATAATGCGGAATTGAAAACATTTTTCAAATACATGCAGATCCAGAAAATGCCGCGGCTCATATGGTTTTCTCTAACCAGAAGCTGTCATCCAGGATGGATCTATACTGATAAATATAAATCTGATCGTGAGCAATTTAAAGCTGTTGAATTTTGAATATTATGAGCTTTCCATAATTTTACAATGGAAGCTGAATTAGCCCTTACTTTCCAGAAGGACAGGCAATATGAAGGTGAGAGTGGTCTCATTTTAACGTCACAGTCTGTAGTGGTGACCACAAAATACATTCATGTTAATTGATTAATTAAATTACAAACCTAATTATATACCCACCGAAACCCGCCAAAAATATTCCACTGCAATCGGGTTTGTCTAATTTATCATATTATAAATTACAAGATGTTTTTCTCACCATTCAGTTTGACTTTAACACTCGTGGATATCGTGGCATTATAGTTTTGAAAAAATGCTTTCTTTTTGTTGCACATATTTCATGTATATATTCCCTGAATTTTCCGTCAACGCGTCTACTTTATGCATCCATCAGGCTTTAGCTTAATAAATGTAGAAGTTGATGAACTACAGAAAAATATATGAACGTATAAAATACTTCACCTAGAAACGTTCTGATAGAAACCATTATGTTACGTTCTACAGCAAGCGTTACTTGTTCAAACAAGCCTGTTATTTTCATATACTCTAAAATAAATCGTTGATATGTCCTAACTTAGACTTTATCAAGATATGTGCCCTAAAATATTACATTAAAATTGTCAATAAATATGTAATATTAAGATAAATGGGTCCAAACTGTGTCTAAACAAGTGAAACAGCTTCCTATCATCCATAATAATAATAATACTAATAATAATAGTTATATTAACTCCTGGGAGACTACCGTCTGAAAATGAGGTCTTTATATATCATTATGTCGTTATATCAATCTTTATGTTAGGTACATCAAAGTGAATTGGGCTAAATAGATGCCTTTGATTTTCATGCATGGGAATGTGGTTTTGACCCAAAGCGATGAACCTTTCATCAAAATGGAACATGGTTATTGAGGATACGGGTTTATTATGTTATATGAAATTTTATCCATCGGTATATATGGTAATCCGTATTAAAATGCTGACAAATGGAATGCGTAACTAAACATGCTGAATCGGTGATCTCCGATTAATTATACGTAGGAGCCAATAATTACACAATAAATTATGTCGTTTTAATAGCTTGGAGGCAAAATGTGTTTCATGTTAATGTATTTTACGTTCACAAAGACTTACATCAGAGCAATGTTAAGGTGATAAATGAAAGGCGTTGAATTACATGGAATGAATTCATTATTTGGATTCACTCTATGATTCCACAGTTTCAGTGTCACAGCATGCGGAACACTTAAATGTAATCAATCCAAGTCTATATTTAGCCTACTAAAATTATCACACAAGATACATACATATCCTGAGTCATCTGGTTAGACAGACTTAAGCAATATCTTCATCTTTTGATGAATATATTCTGTTCAAATTGATATCCCTCATTTTATTTAAAACATTATATATGTATCTCAAGCTTGCGAATACAATGCTAGTTATACCATCTATCATGCTCTAATAGAGCAGTGACGGCTGGAGAGTTCGAGAGATATGTTCTTTAGTGGCGGTCATTCCTTCCCACAAAAAACTCTTTTTCTTGTCAGATGCTAACCTCCCTCCCTCCCGTAGGTATATTTTACCAAGCGTTGCACTCGTTACACTAAAGTGAGGTGAAATACTATGGAAATTATTTAAGCTACAAAAAGCATCCCACGGTGCCCCCTTCACCTGGCGTCCGGGTAAATTTGTTCCCCCCACCCACCCACCCAGCCGTCAGTCGCGTGTTTTGAAGCGCCCACGAATCTACCCTCATTACCGCACTGCTGTACATATAAGCCTCAGAAAATAAATATGTATCACGGGATCATCAATGTCACATTGAAAAACAGACTTTTTATGGAGA